>QHHG01000327.1:0-19567 GCA_004367055.1 Fusarium sp. NRRL 66335
TGCCGTACCGTACCGTACCGTACTGTTCCTCGCCTTACCTCACTGTATCTCGTCTCGCACCCAAAACTGAACTAATTCGACAGCACTTTAGTCTAGCGGGACAGATACACGGAACCTGTTCACCCGTCACATCACATCTCAATCATCCTCATTCAACACCAACAAACAAACAATCTGCTCTTGGCCGTCTATTTACTCTAACTTAACGTTATCGCCTGCCGACTTCCCCCCAACGCGGCGTCCCCTTCCCTGTCCATTGGTCGACCCGCCAAGCATCCCCCCGTGCGCCTCAGCCAGCAAGGCCCTCGAACCAATTTCCCTCTCGTCTCTACCGCCCAGTGTTCCAGCAGCAACATTAATAATTTCCAACTCAAAGTCTACGGAATTGAAAGATCACAACCGGATCACAGTGAGCGTAGCTCCTGGCGACATCTCAAAGGCATATTTCAAACACAAGCTACCGATCAATCTCGAAATAGCATCACTTTTTTTCCTCGTAACATCTACCGCGACAGCACTCGCTGGTCTTGTCTTCCAGCGAGTTCTCTAGGTTCCCTCTCGAAATGCCATCGTTTCTTTCCGACCAGGACAATTCGACAATCTACAATAATAACCCCGACATTCTCAACCTTGATCCCACGAACCAGTTCGGATTCGTGAACAAGGAGAGGGTGAATGGGGGTTCTATCCGCCACACCCGATCCGACACCATCAATGAGAGCTTTGACGAGAGCTCAATTTCTTCTACACACGCGTCAGAAGTCTCCGAGTCTACACCGACGCCTATGAATGGAAACAGTAACAGCACGCGGCCTACGAGCATGAGCTCTGTTTCTAACGGAAAATCCGCTACGGCCACACACCCTTTCCGACACGACGGTGCCGCTGAGCATGAGAACTTTGAGCATAAGACCATGTTGAATGGTAACGCAAACCTCGTCGACCGTACCCGCCACCAGCCGACCATCGTCAACGGCATCAATTCTAATATGTCCTCTACCAACGACTACCAATATGACAATATTTTATCAAAACCTCTTCCATCAGAACCTCAACACTCAGAAGAGGCTTCTGGAAACCCCCATAACGGTGGCATCGGCGGAACCCATAAGTTCACGACCACACCACTTACAAATACCGATGCGGCGCAGGTATCGCAGCCTCGCACAAATGGCGCTCATCGATTATCATCCCCGCCAATTTACAACCCTTCAAGCGCGGCTGCTTCGTCAACAGGGCATCTCCAAGCTCCTCCACCTGGTCTTAAGCAAAGGCATACTCTCGATGTGCCCAAGTACGTCCCAGGTCGTGGATCCAAGGACGGCATGGACACTGCGCAGGCTAGCGGCCGCTTCTCTCCTACTAATGCCGGAACCCCTAGTGGCCGACGACCTTCCTTGAGTATGGGTAGAAGACCGACTCGGTCGATGCAGTCAGATGGGCCCCGTGACGAGATTGTGCCGGATGAGGATGCGCTCCGCTGGGCAGAGGCTTTGCGACAAAAACGGGCCAGCAAGCGGCGTAGAAAGGAAGAGGAGGATGACGACCGAGTGCTTGTCGGCACGAAGGTCGACGAGACTCATGCTAACTGGGAGACCGCCTATAACATGCTTACTGGTATTCGTGTTTCGGTTTCGAGAACGAATGCCAAGCTCGACCGAGAATTGACAGATGCCGATTTTGATACTAAGCAGAAGTCGACATTTGACATTGCCGGTAATGAGCTGGTACCGTCAGCAAAGTACGATTTCAAGTTCAAGGACTATGCTCCTTGGGTTTTCCGCCGTCTTCGATCTCTTTTCCACCTGGATCCTGCCGATTATCTCATGTCGCTTACGGGCAAGTACATTCTTTCTGAACTCGGCTCCCCAGGCAAAAGTGGAAGCTTCTTTTACTTCTCACGGGATTACAAGTATATCATCAAGACCATTCATCATGCCGAGCACAAGTTCCTTCGCAAGATTCTTAAAGAATACTATCAACACGTCAAGGACAATCCCAATATGCTTCTTTCACAGTTCTACGGTCTCCACCGTGTCAAGATGCCATATGGCAAGAAGATTCATTTTGTTGTAATGAACAACCTCTTCCCTCCGCACCGAGATATTCACACTACCTTTGATCTGAAGGGATCCACCATTGGTCGAGATTACAGAGAGGAGGATCTGGAGAAGAATCCCCGTGCAACGCTTAAGGATCTCAACTGGCTGAGGCGACAGAGAAGCCTGGAGTTGGGCATTCAGAAGAAGCGCATGTTCCTTGAGCAGTTGCAGCGAGATGTCGCTTTATTGAAACGACTCAAAATCATGGACTATTCGCTATTGGTTGGCATACACGACGTCTCACGAGGAAACGAGGAGAACCTTCGCGACAAGACGCTCCAAGTGTTCAATCCTGGTGGTGAAAAGGCGCCTGACGATGAACCTAATTCAGTCCTTCTCCGCACCCCATCCAAACTGGAGAACCAACGAAAGGCCAGGGAGCTACGACAGATGATTCGGCAGGAGCGACCAGTACCCATGGGTCAATCAGCGAACAAGATGCCAGATGAGTTGCAAGAGGGCCAGCAACGTCCTGGATGGGTTTTCGGGCAAGATGATGGCGGTTTTAGGGCGACTCACGAAGATAATACACCAGGGGATGAGATTTACTACCTGGGAGTCATCGACTGCCTCACTCATGTAAGTTGTAATCTGACACTAAAAACATCCACCACTGACATATTATAGTATGGAATTATCAAAAAGATCGAGCATTTCTGGAAGGGCCTGTCCAGCGACAAGACACAAATCTCGGCGCTACCGCCTGACCAGTATGGTGACCGGTTCTACCATTTCATCGAGGGTGTCACCATGTCTACCGAAGAAGCCCACCGAGAGGCTGAGAGGAGACATCAGGAGATGATTGAGGCGCAACGCTCGGAGACGAGGGTGTCAAGCTGGAACTCTCGTCGTAGATCATCTCAAGCCGTTCCTCCAGTACCTAGCCATGTGCCTCCCCCACCACCCGGTCCACGATCCCCAGAAGCACGGGAAACGCTTGAGAGGGCTAATAAGGCGGCCGAGCGCTCAGAGAGACACGGCTTCACCGAAGACCAAGTACCGGATCGAGTTTTGTCCACTGGCACTGCCAAGGACACTCGCGATTCAATGCAGCATGAGCCTATCCTCCCTGTTGTACAAGAAGCGGGCGAGAATGCACGGGATGATAACGAACTTCGCCCACTGACACCCCCCAAGGATTTCAACAAAAGCCTCCCGCCTACCAGAGCACCGCCGCCAACCCCTCCTAAGTCTGGGTATCTTGGACCAGGAAGTGCCGATAGTGGATATGCAGGCTTGAGCAACGGTACAGCTTCAGGCAACAACGGCCCCACGCTCCGACACAGGGTCAGCCACGATAGTCTCAACAAAGAGCTGCCTCCGCTTCCGAGGAAGGATGGCACAGATGATAACGGAGTACGAATGGTAGCTTAGGTTGCAGCCCCGACCTAATCAGGGTTATCAAGGAGGACAAAAAAGGGATCACGATCAAGAAAGCGAACGACGCAGATACACAAGGTTGACGAAGGATGGAACCATCGTCAAACACCAATGATGCATTAGAAAAGCGAGACACCCGGCGACACCCCATTATTCTGGTCCATTCTTTGACCAGCCATGCATGCACTATTTCTTTTTTGTTTTTATCTCGGCACCTTTGGCATATTGGTCTCTGCTTACGAAAGCGAGTTTCTATTTCAATCTCATTTCCTTTGTCGGTGACGAAACAGAGAAGCACTAAGGCAGATGGTGGGCCGAGTCGCATCGCATCGCATCATGAAGCGAGGCGGCACAAGACGGCACGGCACCTTGAGGACGAGTGCAAGATATGGTTCCTTTATCAAAAAGAAGGCATGGATGATACCACCACGTTTAGCACGCTACAGTTTGTTTTTGACACCATTTTTATGGTCTTTTCAATTCTTCTTTGGCTCGGCCTCTTCACATGATTATTCCTTTTTCTTTTTCTTTTTTTTCTCGTATGATTATTGTCGTTTCTCATTTGATTTTATCAGCTGGCAGGGCTTGCAATTTGCACATGCAAGGAGGTGCTCGAGTAGTAGGAATAGATAGATCTGGTAGGATAAAGACTTGAGCTGTCTCATCTGGAAGGAAGGAAGCAAAGGGAAGGACATATTGAAGCTGTACATTAATTGTACAGTGGGGTGAATTGGTGATGGTGTTGTAGTTTACAGTGGTATAATACAATATGTATAACAAAGCATGGCCCTTGTTCAAAGTCTTCCGTGTTCGTTGTCTCATCCATTATTTTCGATCTTCCAAGAAGTCTCCGTTTTCGAATCCAACTAAACCATTATTTCTTCTTATTCAACATGGCCTGAATATCATCGACACCTTTGCCCTTTTCTCCAGCACCACCTTCAGGGGCAAAGCTCGCCGTGACTGTCATCTCCTGTGCACCCTGCGCTCTCAATTCATCCAGACGTCGCTTCTTCTGGATATCGGCTACCCGCCACTGCTTGAAGTACTTGACCCAAGCAGCAGCGCAGTCCCTCTCAAAGTCTGCCGTCTCGGTCGGGCAGGCGCGCTTTGTTGCGGCAGGATCCTTGGTAGCGTCGACGATGTTGTGTGCGTCGAGACAGTTGAAGTAGGTATCGCGGGCAGCCCAGCAGATCTTGCGTTCTTGACGGTTGGGAATGGCATCGCCGGAGCGGATAGCGTCGGCGCGGGAGTCGCCTGAGAATGGCCAAAAGCCCATTTTCGGTAGATGTTTGGATTGTATATTATGTATAAATTTAGAGACGTGAGGCTCAATGGAGAGCTGGAGTGTAGCTGTAATAGTGGGACAGCTGAGACGGATTAGTTGGAGTTGATGGTGGCTCAAAATCTTATGAGCCCGTGTTAGCTCCAAAGGGTATGACGAGTGGGATGGGAGCGGCAGAAAAACATGGGCGGTGAGACAGAAGTGGTTTAGCGGTGGGTGCTCAAGCCTCGCTCCAGGGTACCTAGCTATCTATGGTGTGGCTGATGCACTTTGATCTGTCCTTTGATTTAGTACATATGCAAGGTCCCCTGCTTTACGCAACCTCCCTGCTTCAACTCTCCTTCGTTTTCCCTCCTTTGAACTCCATTTTTAACATTTTCTTTCTTTGTCAGCTTTGAGTCTTCGCATTGGACAGGCTCTGCATTGGAAAACCCACGATTAATTAAAATTCGAGAAAGAGTTGGAATTGCAGGCTAAAGCTTGAGCCTAAGGGCAACACGCATCACAAGACCTCACGAGACATGCTCCTTCGATGACCAACTTTCCTCACACACTACGATAGAACGTTACCTTCGACACCACTTTCGAACCAAAATATCACAGACAATCCAGCATGCCGCGCCGTCGCAAACCTCCGCGCGCAGGAGCTCTCGCAGAGTTAGCACCTCTAAAAATCGCAGGCCAGATCGCGACGCTGCAGGCCATCTACTACTTTGCGGCACTGGTTCTTATCGTCTTCACGGCGCTCGTGTCGGGCTCTGGTTTTAGTTGGACGCTAGTATTTGGCTGGGAGGGCGTGAGGGGAGATACGACGCATGGGTGGCTCATGTCATTCATCCTTTTGCTAGATGGAGGGTTGATTATGTGAGTTATACTCTCTTGATACACAAGGGAAGCGCAAGCTGCGGTTCTTTCGCAATGAGCTTCAGTATTGCGGACATGGTTACTGACTTGAATTTGTAGCTCCATCGCGATAGTTGCTCTTATAGCTCGATCCAAACTCGTCCCTGACTTCGCCCTGACTGTTCACTTCCTCCATCTCATTATCGCATCTCTCTACAGTGGCCGTATTCCTCGGCATGGAGCCTGGTGGCTCACCATGCTAATCTCATCCGCAATCTCTGTTAGTCTTGGCATCTGGGGTTGTCAGTACCGCGAGCTCCAGCCTCTCTTCTTTGGCGGTCGTCCCATTCTTTCTGCTACAGGTCCTGCGTCTACCGATGGCACTGCGACGCAGCCTAGTACTGCTGATGAGGAAATGGCCATTCCCGTGAGAGGACGGGGGAGAGATGGTGGTGGAGAGTACGAGATGGCGCCTATGCAGCCTGTAAGATGAGCTTGATGGGATTATTGGATATTTTTGAATAGACCTGCATTGCTCGGCGTTTGGGCGCTCTTCACCTTTATGTACGCTAATATGAAAGAGCTCACTTTGAAACATGCTCTGGGGCCATGCCTACTACTCCAGTCGAGATCCAGATCACATCTGGTTTGGATAATTATGTCGAAGTCTGTCACCAATAGAGCAGGCTTGAAGTCGCATTTCGGAACGTGATAGCATCAATCAGTAAAGGGGAAGAGAATTTGGCTATCAAGGCCCATGTTGACTCTATCTCAACTATGTATTATGCAATTCTCCAACCCCCCTATGGCTTGGTAACCAACTTTGGCCCCAAGAGATTGCACCTCTGTCTTGACCGTCTCTCACAACGTACAAAATCTTGCGTATCCCATCGATTACGCCTCTTTGACTGTCTTTTGAGCAGTTTACAAGTGTCTAGGCACCGGCCACAACCGCCAAATTATCGTATATCATCTTGCGTACCTCATAGAAGGTGCTTCTCCGTGCGGTTGGCATACCTACACTCTCGACCTCAACGCGTCCCATGGCTGTCTTGCGAACGGCCACGGTACCGTCGACAACCAGTGTACCTTCACCACGGAACTCGGCTGTGTGGCCAGCGGATTGCATGGCGCGGCGTAGATCAGCAAGGCGAAGGTCACCAACGTGTAGTGGCTGAGCTGCTGAGCGGACAGCGGAGACGAGGTTTGCAGGAAGAACATCGAGGACGGGTATGGCCGAAGGGATGGCCGCGGCTGTAGTAGTAACAGTTGTAATTGAAGGAGCCTCTTCAGTCTTTTGACGCTTGTTGGCAGCCTCCTCGTCTGCAGCTGCAGCTTCGTTAAGATGTGTGGCGAGAAGCTGCCCTGTGATGGTGACGATACCTAGACCGCGAACGTTCTGCCACTTGATTTTCCTGACCAGAGGATCGGCCAGCTTGACAACCCAGGCATTGGTATCAACGCTGGCATCAACAATGACGCCCACCTCGGGGGTATATACGTCAACAGAACGTTCGCTACCTGTATTATCTAGATTGCTGCTGTCGCCTCCCAATGCTCGACGGCAATCTTCAGCGAGTGAGAGAGTTTCGTCGCGTTCACCACCGACAAGGATAAGTTTTCGGGGTTGAATGAGGGGGATCAACATGTTAAGACTTCGCTTATCGTGCAGACCGCTGAAGTCTACATAGGCAATGCGCATATTGGCCTGGACGGTCTCGGTCTGGTACGACAGCTTGCATGGACCTGTGGGTTCTTCAGACTCAGCATCCTCGACAGTGTCAAGCTCGTCAGGAACGAAGCCGGCGCCATCGCCGGCTCCAGCCTCTTCGCCATCGGCAGAACCAGCCCGCATGGCTTGTGGTCGCTTGTTAGTACCAATCCCATTCTTTGCAACATCGTCCCATCTACGCTTCTTGCCAAGTTTGTCGTCAGCAGCCTCTGTATTGGCATTATCCTGACCCTCTTCTTCCTTCTCCTCGGCACGCAGATAGTCTTCAGGGCGAATGAGCTCTCCAAAGTCGTCTTGTCGCTTTCTTCGAATGGCGATAGGGAATGTGCGCTCTCTACCCTTCTTGCCCCGAGAATCGAAGTCGTACACACCCTTCTTCTTAATGAGCACGTTGATACCAAGGTCTTCGTCCTTGAGAACGACGTTCTTGCGACCGGCTTGAGCAATAGCTGTCGATACGTTTAGCGCTTTGCCTTGCTGTTCGCCGTCCTCGTCTTCTGAGTCGGAAGATGACTCGGATGAAGCGTCGTCCACAACATCTGCCGCTGCCTCGAGTCCTGCTGCGCCTCCACCTTGCTGGGTTGCTTGAAGCTGTCTTTGAGTTGCAAGCCATTGTTGGTAGAGTGCTAGTTCATCTCCCTCCAGCCCATGACGCTGAGGCTCACGAATCTCCAGCTCTCTTCCGCCAGCATAGACAAGCTCAATATTATCTCCATTACTGTTTTGTTCCACCGATACACCATCTTTTCGATCCTTCCACCAATCCCATAGTGTTCTTGCGATAGATGGCTTTTCGTTCTTGGACAGGCCCGGCTTGTCTGTCAGAATGACCAAGTTCCTCGAGTCTTGTGCCAAGCCCTTGATTAAATCCTTGGAGAAACCCCATTCGATACTGCTGTCGCTCGCCAAGATAACACGGCCTTCCGTCCCGGCATTCTCGATGTTCTGGCTGAGCAATCGCACGATCTGCGCTTTTCTTTCGAGTAGTCGTAAATATTTGAAGTCGAATGGTCCACCCTCCTTCTTATCGCCTGCACCGTTAACCTTTCGCTGCCCTTCAGCAAAAGCTTCAAACTCCTGCACGATACTATCGTCCATCCACTCCAGCATACTTCTAGCATATCGCATGGTACTTGACATATTGCGACCAGCCAGATAGAGCTTAGATGCCTTCAACACGCCTCCCTCGGAAGCAGCATCGGCTCTCCAGGCATGTTCCAAAAGGTATGAAAGTTCCAGGACTCTGGCGCTTGAGTCCACAGGTATCAGTACCGTTCCTCCTCGTGTTACACAGGCCTTGATCGTATCTATAAGCTGCTCGTCTCTTTTGGCGCGACCTCCAGGCTGTGCGGTCCGATCCGCACCACGGCTGCTGCAGATTAGAGCAGTTGGTTTCCTTAGTTGCTCGATAACTTCAGCGCCACCTCCTCCGGCACCGCCCAGCCACGCGGCACCAGCGAAAACATTCTCACGTGCTTGGTTCCAATCCACCGCGTAGACGATTGATTCGAGGCCATGCTGGATATGCCATATTGTGCCACCAAGAGTATGTCCCGAGTTGTACGCGGTAATCGTCAGACCATTGAGAGGCGGTGAGAAGGGCGATGGTAGAGGTTGATGAGGTTGTGAGTATTTGAGAGGTTGGATAAGGGAGAAGTATCGAGCAATCTCTTCGTTGGTTGGCGACTGTAGAAGGAGGTTTTGCGCAGTTGTAGCCGTTTGGGTAAGCGAGTAGGCACTCTCGGTGAGGGAACTCTGAGGAATCGTTGTCGCCGCGGCGGGACTCGAGGTGTAAAGGTCTTGTATAAGGGTGCGGCCGAGGTCAATAACAGGCCGTGTCGCATATACAGGGATGCGCGTGAACTGAGGAATGTTCTTGCAGCAGTGGGCATAGGCAGCGAGATGTGAAGCTGTCGCATGTGTGACGAGGATGAGCGATAGAGTTGTTACTTGTCTGTGACAAATCTGTTAGATTTCATTGCGAAAAGCCAATGCACGGTGCAGCATACTTCTCAATTTCTTTGAGCTTTTCTACATCAAAAGTCTCGTCCCATCCTAGATCAACCAGTACCTTGACACCGCCGTCGAGCTCAAGGAGGGATTGCGAAGCGGATGAGTCCGATAGGGCGCCCTGAAGCGGACAAAAAGTGAACATGATGATATCAGCGCAATGCGATTATAGCAAGGGTAAATGCCGAATCGAAGCCAGAGCAAAGTTAGAATAGGAAGGTTATGAAGTTATATCGATTGCCGAAGCATGATTATCGAACGGACCAACTCTGAGGAAAATGAAAGCCAATACTGTAGGTAGTGAGATGGTTTGGTTTTGCAGCTATTGATATGTCATTGTCCTTCTATTGATGTGGACAAAGACAATTGCCAGGTCGTCGCGGAGCTTGATTATTCTGGCTTGGCCATTGATGCGCGTAGCACCTGCAGCTGTCAATGCGGCCGGGGAGCGGTAAAATGATGTTCCGACTTACACGCGATACCTCAGAATACATCTGACAAGTACCTCACTGGGCATGGATGTAAGTTGTAACAATATGCATGATAAAGTGCTTGCTCAAGATTGAGTTACCTATCAGTTTTATTCTAACAAATCATCTTCTTTAGGGAAAGTATGTGTATCCTGGGAAACCCTATACGTCGTTAAATGCGCATAGTGCAGGACCTTTACGAATAGCCTCACATGTCGATCGTGTCTCTCTAAGACATGGGAATAACAATAGCACTTTTTTGCTGGGGTGACTATCACTTCAAAGCGGTATTAGTGTTGTCTTGCTCCATGCTATCGTGAAAATCGAGTGTTGCCTACATTCATGTTCACGGCCTACCCCACGTTGAACATAATTCTTTCAACCACACCCCTCAGATAGACCAAGTCCTAGTCTTCGATAATGAAACAAGAAAACGTGCAATTGTTTTGCTTGCCTATTCCTTCGACTCCCCTCCCCTTACGCGGCCATTTCCCGTACTCGCCCCTCAGCCAATCTCTTTCGAGGTGAAACCTGCATCCAAAGCATCGGGATCAGGCACGTGGAATTGTTTCATTTACGTTTAGGTGGAATAGCCAAAATTAGACGAATATACATTCAATAATCACTGGCTGTGAGTAAAGAAGCTGTATGTAGAGTGTGCCACACCCTGTCCGGCATTTCGGCATCGTCAGGCTGACGCGGCCCTTGGTGTTGAGTGACTACGCGGCGCCCAATACGATACACAGACGGATAAACGGGAATGGGACACTATCCTAGGGTTGACAACAACCTTAATTCTACTGTAATTCTACCTCAAGGTGCCGTTGTGCCGGCCCTGACTTGCACGCCACGTACGCAGTGTATTGGCGCTCAAAGCTTCGTCAGCTTGACCTCACTTGCACTTACATTTACACCTTGGAACAAGATGCCACGCAAGCAATGGGTACTATGTATCATGAAAAAGACGGCGGATAGATTTGGTGCGTATGTTCCTGATATTGCTCAGCAACTATGGTATGTATATACATGACTGATTGGTTACATCATTGGTAATAGCACCTAAACACCACCTAACCATGATGGTTCCTCGTGATCCGAAACACCAATTCATTCATTCCTCTTCCATTCCCTGTCGTAAATAAGCACGCTGAATTTGACCGCAACAAGCCCCCGTGGCTGTCGCCTTTAGAAAACAAGACGCCGTAACGATGCATATGATATGTAGAAACAATTCCCCAATGCAATACTGTCCCCCATGCTAGTCTTCAGGCTAGCTCGAACCTCTTCAAGATTCATCTCCGACTACCTTTTATCAGGTTCCTTCTAGATGCAGAATTTGCGATCCAGCATTCTCAGGGCTCTCGCATCCTCGCTGACACCACCCTTCTCCAGACCACATGCGCCAGACACTCTAGGACTGCTGGCAGCGCTGCTGGGCTTAACACTACCGCTTTCGCTAGCAGCAGGAGTGTGATGAAGCACTGCATGCAGAGTAGACAGACCGGTTCCCTCAGGACGAGAGTTTCGAGGGGGGCTGACACTCATGGTTCGGCTGGGAGGTGTGCTAATTGCCGCAAGAGAGGAACCAGGAGGGCCGTTAGTCACAGCGCCGAGGCTTGGTAGTGCGACTTGATGAGAGTGAGAAGAACTGCTGGATCGAACATCACTAATGGCGCTCTGGGCGGCTGCCTGGAGGTGTTGCTCGCGCGGAGACTCGTGAGCTCTGGGGAGGGTAGGGTGAGAGTAGTGAGGAGAGCTGCTTGATGGGTAAGATGGTTTGGCGGGCAGAGGAGGGAGGGGAGCACGCTGCTCATAAACAGGTACCTGGGGGTAATGTGGGAGAGGCAGGCCGGGATGGCTTGCGTGCGGTTGATATTGTTGAGGTACGTTGGGAGGGTAGGGAGCGGCGTAGTGATGGTATGGAGGAGTGGCGGCAGGAGAAGGAGGCCAGCCATATCCAGGTTGTCCGTAGCTAGCATAAGGTTGTTGGCCAGGCTGAGGGGCCATGTAAGGAGGCTGCTGCATCGGCGCGCGAGTGAGGGCAGGCGTGCTGTTGGCCTCGCCCATGCTAGACTCAGGGTACATTCCCTTGACAGGGACAATGCCTCGCAAGGCAGGGTCGTTGGTAGGTTGCTGGAGCTCAGGCTGGCCAGGCTGAGGACGAGAGTAATAGGAGATGAGATGAAGGTGTTGGCCACTGGAGGTGGTGATGCTGAAAGACTGCTTCATGAGACCGTCTGCCTTATAGCGGTATCCCTCGGGCTCTCCATCATCTTGATCCTCGTCACTACCGCGTCCAGAGTCTGGAGTTTTACCACCACCTCGTCGGTTGGTAGAGAAGCCTCCACCTCTCTTGCCCTCCATCTCGCGGTACGTCAGGAAGCTTCCGGAAACTCGACTGGCGCTCCATGACTTGCCATCGGTCCATCTTCTCATGCCAGCCTCTCGCTCATCCCAGACAAAAACAGAACCAGATCGAATTGATTGTCTCTCCTTCTCCGAAAGTCGTCGTTGCACACGGGGCAGAATGCCTAATCGGCAGGCTTCAAAGAGTCTAATAGCATCGGCGGGTGTCCGTACATAGCCGTGGTACGTTTCCATTGTGAAGGATGTGTAACGTGAAGTAAAGTGATGGGTTGTTGTTGAAGTATAGTCCGCACGGGGGCGGGAGGTTAAAAAGAAGTTTTTGGGTAAATGGATCCAGTCCCTTGGTAGGTCCTCAGCGTCCTTATAAAGAAGGGCCTCGTGAGAACCAAGCTCAAGCTTGTACGCAGTGCCCCACTAGATCAGATCGGGCCCAGGGCGTGGGCGTGAGCGTACAGTAGGCGTGTAAGCGCGAAGATGCGAATGTGACTCCACAAGGGCTGATGGTTGAGCGGAATTTTGTCCACGTATCCACTTTACAAATGTGGATTCGTCCTTGACTTTCTTGGCGTTCCTGAGAACGTTGAAGCTGATGAAGAAAGAGTTTGGTCCTTGAATAAGGTCCAGTAGTAGTCAGATGGCAACGTGGTAATCGGGTTTGGTGAGGAGATAGTGACAGCGCTAGTCAAGTCAGATTTGTCAGTGAGGTGCGCAGGTTTCAAGCAATAGATGATGCTCAAATAGAAGGACAAGTAGAGTAGCAAAGATCTTGTTGGGAGAGGAGGAAGAGAAAAAGGATGCAAGGGCATAGATTGATAGATCCAAAGATGCAAGTTGCACACCGTTGATCATATATAATTCCCAAAACAAGGTCGTAAAAGAAAGCACAACGGTACAGCACTGTACAGTGACACACTTCAAGTCCACATCCAGGGGTTTGATGCTCGACTCCCTGGCGGGAGTGCCGTCGGAGCCGATTAAGTGGAGGATCCACTCGACTAAAATTTCCCTTAGATTGAGTATTGCCGCTTGGCGATGTGCATCATGAACTGGTACAGACAGACCAAAGAGCAGAATGGGCCAAGCAATTTGGTGGTTTTACTTGGCTTTGCTCAAGCCAGAACCAAGTTGCGATTCAGATCAGGCTTGCGACTCTCCTCTCTCAGAGAGGCCCCGTTGACTGAACACAACGGTCCCACGAGTGCATCCAGGACACTTGATCCATGCACCAAACCGCCTCACCTAGGAGGTATTGCGCCGGAAGCACCGAGTACCAAAGGTAGAGAAAGCACAAGATCTGAGACGGAGACAAACATACCTATCGAGGAGATTGTAGTTGCTCGAGAGTAGCGGCTCGCTGCGTTTGTCGTCGAGTTGGTGAAACGGTTGATTTGCTGCAAGAAGCGAGTTTGTAAGTATATATGTAAAGATCAGAGAGAGGTAAGCAGCGTGTTATGAACCGTGTCCTCGGACAAGACGGGAAGACAGGGAGGGGCCAAAGAGCAAGATAAGGTTGCAAAGGCAAGTCAGAAAAGGGAACCAAAGTCTTGGAGGCGTAGAGTCGGTGGTGGATAACTCGGCGACAACATGGCCGGCTTTGTGGAGAAGCACGGAGGACGGCAAAGAAGGAGGGTGTGAAGGGCCCCAAGGCGAGGTGTGGTTTTAGAGGGGTTTTCTAGGGGTGAGACGAGAGTCTAAGGTTGGTCAGGACAAGCTTTTGTAGCTGACCCCCCCTCCCCTCAAGGGGCTTCACAGTAGAAAAAGATGACGATGCAGGGCCAGGGCAAGGTTGCGAGGATGCGAGGCTCGAAAGGGCATGATAGGCGCGAAAGTGAGGGAAAATGCATGACAGATCACGGCTATCGGATCAGTAGTGGTGTAGATGAGAGCATGGGGAATGGAATGAGAAGTCGATGCCCGAGCCATCAATCATCTGATGCCGATACGGATACTCATTTCAGGATCCCAAGCAGCAGAAAGAAGCTTACCGTATGATAAGGCGCTTGAGCTGGGGTCAATATCGATGGCAGTTGACTTGAGTCTGGAACTCCAAAGGTTGTCTGCAGGAGGCGCTCCAAGGGCGAGGAAATAGTCTTGGTTAATGTTTCGGTGCGGCTGGCTCTTTCTGACTAGGTATAAAAGCCTTTTGAAGCCGTAGATCCGAGTTGTTTATAATTCTCTTCTCTTCACAGGAGCGTGGTCGTTAGGGCTTCGGGCAATGAACGATGGATGGATTCCTAGTATCTGATAGGAAACGATAGAATTGTGGCGATATGGTCGGGCTGCGCTGGCAAGTTGGGAAACCATGATGGAAAATATCTTTTGCCTACCTGGTACCTACCTAACCTAATGTTTGATAAAGCTGGTGACTTCTGACTGAGCTGGGGGTGAAAGGGCAAGAGCTCTTTGTTCCTTCGTTCCTTCCCTATGCAGTGCAGCTTCTCAAGCAAAGCCAAGTATAACCAAGATAACCATAAAACCCAGCATCATTCCTTTGTTTTAACCACTATTCTCTCGCTAGAATGTAAATATCGTAATGCCCAGAGCTTCTTACTTGACTTGGGCTTTATGGTGGCCAATGTATCCGTACAGTACTGTACAATTGCATGCGGCAATGCGGCAAGCAGTAAGCATATCAACAAGCCAATAATTCCTCCGAGCTTATTTCAACTTGTCTTGGCCTGCTGAGATGCGAGGCTTGGCCTGAACAAGATAGGCTATATTACCTCAGCATAACTGGGGGGGCTAGAACCCATCAAAAGGCTGAGCCAGTCTGGTCCTGGAAAGCCCCGTGCAGGGATAAGGAAGCCACCGAAGCTTGGCTGTTGATCATCTTGGCTGTGTGTGGGAGTCAGAAATGCCTATTTTCACCGCTGAGGTCGCTGGACTTGGACTTTTAGGTGAGTCTTTGTAAACACTTGTTCATACGGATCAATCGGCTTGTGGGAGAAGAGCAGAATTCATCATCCAACGTCTACCACACGAAGCGTAGGATAAGGCCCGATGTATGGGATGGGTCACGTCTAGAAATAGTACAGTACTATTAGTTCAAGAGGCCGTAATCCGTAAGCGAGACCATAGTCTATGTACCTACCTACCTACCTACTTATGTGGTTGCTTATCAGGAACATGATGGTGATGAAACTGAGATACGGAATATGCCAGAGGTTACGAATAAAGATCAACATGGCATCCCGTTATCTTCTCTTCTGGTCTGGTCTGGTCTGGTCTCTATTGTTTTATTTTTGTCTGAGCGGATGATGCGGCTTTTGGAACAGGCTTAAATTGAGTCTTGGCACCAAGTGCCGTGGGCCCGAGTCAAGGGGTTCATCGGGAACAGCCTCGGGTTTGTTTCTTGAAGGATCTGGGGCAGTACTGTACAGTGGCTAAGCTTTGGTGTGGCAGCCTACTGCTACTACTACTACTACAGTACTCTACGGCCGATGTCAAGAGAGAAGATCAGATTGCATTGGTTAACAGAGAATATTAGGTCAACAGAGAACATCAGGTTGACGGACGACCTTGTCATGTTGGTGGACCATCCTTCATTTCGCATGCAAATGCCAAGCTCAACTGTAGTACATTTCTGGTCAAAAGTCCCAGGTAGTTACAGAATGCTCAAGTCATGTACTTTATCGTCTCATTGCCCACTTGTAAGGTACATATGAGGACTGTCTGTTCATTGTCTGTCACTCAGAGTACCAACCAGCCCTGCTGAGACAAGCAAGGTAAAGAAAGGTGTTTGCTGTCACTCAAGAGCCGTTTCCTGTAACCTCAATGTAACCTTGGGTGGTTGCGTTTCACCCAAAGTTGACGATGCAAAGATCTTCGCCCGTGCAATTTGCACAGTCGATCCAGAGAAAGGAGGACCTTGCGCGTTCCCATGCAGTGCAGCGCAGTACAGTACCGGTGTGATGTACAAGGCTGACCCTTCTCGCTGGCACAGTTGAAACACCGCATAGGTAGTCAGCACTTAATCCTACACAGCCAGCCAGTCAGTCAGTCAGTCAATCAGCCTCCGTCATCATCCAGACTATCACCTCATCATGGCTATTTTCTATTGCAGAAAGCAATGCGAATCAATCAGGGAGTTTGGGTACAAAACATCACCAAGTTTCTTAACCACAAAAGGCCCTCCGGTACATCATCGCCATGAAGAGATCTCGGCACTTACGGCTCAGTCATGGACAAGCACCTGACTAGTAAGAACAAAGTTTTCCCTCTCTTTCCCAGGCAGTTTTATTTAATTTGATGACGAGATGACGTCTGTTTAGCAGGCACACAAGCAGGGTCCAAGCCCAGCCGTGGATGAAGATCTTCAAGGTAAGCTTAAGCATTTGAGAATCTCCGAGGGACCCACGACGTTTGCCTTGGCTCTTTTTGGAGGGGGTGAGGCTGATGATCATGTCCTTGTCAGGTAACGGTCGTCGAGCGGCTCTTGTCACGCATTCCCACTGAAAGCAGAGGTCTCTCTGCCGTGATACGTACGCCTAGTCATCAGGACTGCTGTATTGTAAATCTGCGTTTCGGAAAAATTGGAGGCCAACATATGAGAAAGGAGTCACACTGAAATGTTCCTCTTAACCGCCGAGCTCGGCTTGTTGCAGCATTAGAGCATCTGCAGAGCCAGCTGCTCAACTGTGCATCAATGCGCGTAATGAAGGATAACCTCGTTTCCTGGTATGCGTTGTTTTGTTTTGTTCTGTTTGGAACAAGCGCCAGACCCTGATCTGAGTGTCATACAATACAAAACTGCCTTTCCATGAATAGATAAAGGGTTTCAGGATCGACCAGGCCGTCTCTAGCGCAATGCTTGTTCTAATGAGTACGTATGTACGGATACTGTATACTCTGGAGTCATGCTACAGTGCTGTACTCTTCTGCCAGAGTTTGTCTGCCTGTCTGTCTGTCTGTCTGTCTGCCTGCCTGCAGTGATTTACTGTTGTAGTGCAGAGCAAACAAAAGCCGAGATGAGGTCAACTCGGGAAAATCGGCGTTTTTGGGGAACCCCCCCTGGAGTCAAGTCGTTCTAATTCTAATTCTAGTTGGTAGAAAAAGTCTTAGTCCCTACATTCCCCACGTCCCTCAGAGCATGACGTCGACTGTGCCGCGCTGCCGAGCTGGTGTCTTGTCTTGTCTTGTCTCGTCTCTGTCTGGGTATGAATTTCTAGAGCCACGGCCCTCAAATACCTTCTCTCCCTGTAAATCTTCAAAGGGACCTTGGGTCTCCAATCTTTTTCTTTCTATCTCTCTCTCTCTTATTGTCGTCACCGCCTTCCCTTCGGCTGCCACGGGTCTTGGTACTGTACTGTAGCCAACTGGATGTGGGTGCTGAGACTTGACGCAGCAAGATCGCCAGTGCTCAAGCCTCCCATCTCCCTGCTTTTTTAGGCTTGTCCAAAGCTTGGCTCGATACTGACCTATGAATCCTGCTCTGTTGTGTCACAGAGTAGAGATGACCCATGTTGTTTGAAATTGACATGGACGCGAAAGGAAGGCCAGGAGCACGGAAAATCGGCTCATGGTGGGTGCACTGCACATCCAGCCAAGTCCCAAGCCCCAAGAATAAAATACGACAGACAGACAAGGCGCCCCAATGATCCCGTTTTGGGGTCTCAAACACAGTTGTTGATTGTAATGTAACCGAGATGCATGGCCAAGGGTTTGTGGGAAAGAAAGGTGAGATGGAAATTCCATGATCGATAAAAGCGGCATCTCACGATGCCGCGGAAAAAGACATGGCGTTTGTTTTACGAATCATCCCAATTCGTAGCATCGTAATTGTAAAGACTGCCTGCCAAGAGTCCAAGAGTCCAAGACGGATCGAGTAGGGCTCGGCGCTGATGGTACCTTGGTCAGGCGGCCTCTCATTCGAGCAAACCAGGCGCCCTGGTTTAAGCATGAATTTAAGCGTTGTCAGCCACTTGCTTGGCACTGGTGTCATTCCGTCCTGAGGTGTGAGATTATCAGACAGTCAAGGACGTTCTGCTCCAATCCCAAGGGGGCAGCGACGCTTCAATCAAACGATAATGTGCTCAATCATATGTACAGTAACAGCAGACATGGGTCCCAAGGTCCAAGCCAGCCAAGCAAGCCAAGGAGAGGAAAGAAAGACAGTCGGTGGCTTGACGATGATGGTCTTGGTACGGTTGCAGAGATGCCGTCCCAACCGTCTTGGCTTTGCAGGGGTTTGGCTTAGAGCGGAAACAAAAATGGGCTGGAGGTTTCTGATTCTGGATTATCTGGGGCACATCCAATTCGTTGCAGCTGATTATTCCCGAGAGTGTTCGCGGTGCCGGGTGGACCAAGGATATGTCTTGGCTTTTTTCTGTTTCTTTTTCTTTTTAGAGAGAGAGAGAGTCTGGTCTGGGAAAGACTGAATGTTGTTATTAATCAGAAATAGTGATATAATGATCATCTTTGATCATCAACAATTCAAAAGATGCAATTATCGTGGACTAGGTAGGTACGTACATAGATAATATTTACTCCCCATCTGGGTAATCGGCATCTCAACCTCCAAATGCTGTTTTAAGGTCGCGCGCTAGACAGGGCCTCTCCATATTTCTAATTCTCGCGTGCCGATCTGTCCGGACTGAACTGAACTGAACTGCACTGAACTACCTACTGTAACTGCGCTGACTGCGCTGTAACAAGCCACTGAACCCTGTTAGATTATGACTCGGCTGACGCCACTCACTGATAAACTACCCTCTAGTTTATACCAAAAACTGGACCCCTCAGAAGCCAGAAAGAAGCTTTGTCTCTGAACTTTTATTTTATTTTTTTATTTTATTTTTTTTAATCTTTTTTTTTTACCGTGCAGCCCAAAAAAAGCTTGGCATTCGGTGGCTGCATGCTTATATGTTTTATCCATCGCATCATAAATCCTTGATTGGCTCCTTTGACAAGTAGCAATCTCTGAAGTCATGAAGGCGTTGTATTATTTTTGTTCTAAATTCGTTTCCAATTTTGTGCTATCGTGTCTTTGACCTTCTTTTTTCCCTTTACCCCAGTCCTAGTCCCAGTCGTCAGACCATGGTGGAAAACTATCTCATGTAGTCGCCGATCTACCCGTGCAAAGACCAGGAGTCTGACTCTGACTCTGTCTCTGTCTCTGGTAGAGAAAAGGGGCGATCAACTCAGTTCGTACCCGTACAGTATTAGAGTATCAGCGAATACGGCGGCTCTCTAATAATAATAAAAAGAAAACAGCAAACAAGATTCCTATCAGCTTCTCGGTTACTATGCAATCAACATCCAATGCAATGGGTGCCGAGACAAATCATCGGTGACAAGATTGTACTACTGCAAGCCCAGATTCTAAGCTTAATTAATTATCACCGAGACCACGAGGCATCTTTCTTTTCTTTTCTTTTCT
>QHHG01000328.1:0-71851 GCA_004367055.1 Fusarium sp. NRRL 66335
AGAACCTCTCTTTTTGCGATTTCAAGTAGAGGAAAATGTTAGATAATAACAAGCTGTGTGTTTTCTTTTTACTATGTTTTCTAGGGCGATATTATTATAAGTGTTACCTAAAAAGAAAGATGTAGTGACGAACAAAATGCAAAAAAAGAATGCCACGATGTTAGAAATCGTTATGTAGGAACAGCCCGATGCGGGGGTCGAACCCGCAACCTTGAGATCGCGTACTCGTAAGAGTCTCACGCTCTACCGATTGAGCTAACCGGGCGTGGCTCTTATTGTTGAAAAATTATTTCATTTCAAACACTATGTTGCTAGAACCCTGCCCAATTTCTGTCTCTTCTCTCGCGTCACGGTCGTAGCAACTCGCAGGGTAGGTTTCGCTGGTGAGGCGTTGAGGCGTCACGGTCTTTTCCCGTGAGCCGAGCGACGGCGACTTGGGGAGAACAGTCCGCTGAAAGATGGAGGAATAAGAAGGCAAGAATCGATGATTGAGGGATATTTTCTACCGTCGTACTTTTATCCTGCAAGTTCAGACATAAGATGCAACACGTTCCAGCCCACGTGGCTCATTCGCCTCTCAACTCTGGCCTCAATTGGATAAGTCATCAATGACGCAACCACCTCCTACACGCTGTTTACTTCAGTTCACCACCAAATAATGACACATCCTCATAGAGAACGACCACCATGGTCATTCTAACCTCAATTCGTAAATCACCCGCTTATCTCTACGCAAAAACATACTGTCTCTGCGCATTGGTCTCCCTCGTCCAAGCAACGCCTGTCTCATCGCGGTTCCAGAAAACGACAACCAATGAGACAACGCCGACGCGTTTTCGCAATGGGAGGGCCCTGACTTCGAAACCAAGTGCACACGAGACTCGACGCAGTGATACTGAGCAAAGCCTTTTGTTGTCGGAGAAAGCGACGCGTATCGTGCAGCGATGGTACGCCAGAGCAGAAGATCTCGCCTCCATAAAAACCCTCCTCGAACGCGATAGAACAGACATCAAAACATACCCTGAACTAGAATGGGATGCAAAAGTCCGTCAAAGTTCATCTCTACACATCGAAGAACAAAAATTCATCAACGCCCGCAAACTCCAAATCTCAGCACAATCTCTCCATACCTTCCTCAACCTTCCACCAGACGAAAAAGTCGATCCGAGAGATGTCCCGCTTATATCCCTTGGTGGCTCCGGCGGCGGGTATAGAGTCATGTACGGCTTCGCAGGCTTTATAGCCGCTGCCAAAAAAGCAGGTTTGTGGAATTGTATTACCTGGGCGGCTGGTGTGAGCGGGAGTTGCTGGACTTTGGCAGGATACTACACCATCGCTCGAAACGACATAACAAAACTGATTAATCACTACTTAACTGTTGCGAGTGAAACGGCGCATCCGATGAGTATTTACGCTCTCAACAAAGTTGCGCGAAGTAAGAAGGGTATTTACTTCCTTATTGGACCACTGGTTAGTAAAGCGCAGAAAAGAATTATTGGGTTGAGTGTTATGGATTTATATTCTACGCTTACGGCGATGTATATGCTTTTATCGAGGAAGAAGAAGGGAAGGCTGGGAAGAGCTATGTTCCAGTGGTCTAGGATTTGGGAGAGGAGCGGCATTGCAGCGGGGAGGGAGCCAATGCCGATTCTTGCTGCTGTTAGGAGGGTGCCCAAGTACTCGTATGAGAGGAAGAGTGTTGCGACAAAGGCAAGAGATGTAGAGGATGGCACTACAGGGCAAGATAAGGCTGCCTCAAAAGGAGTGGCCGGAAGTCAGCCGAGGAAGTTCTTCCAGTACTTTGAGATCTCACCTCTTGAAATTGGAAGTCCGGATCTCAACCGCTATGTACCATCTTGGTCATGGGGTCGCACCTTTGTTTCTGGACACTCGGTCGATCGTCGTCCAGAACAATCCTTCTCACTCCTCCTCGGCCAGTGCACAAGTGCACCTGCAGGACCGTTAACAGAGTGTATCAAAGCTCTTCTGGTATCGATACCCAAGGATACGATCATGGCACGCTTGGTTGGCATGTTTAATAGACTGTTGCAGTCTAGGCAGTTTGAAGGTCTATGGGGAAATCCAATTCGAGCGGGCCATGATCCGAATCCCTTCTATGGCCTTGAGAAACCACTTATGGCAAAGGAACATACTTCCGAGCATGCCATATATCGACCTCAAGCCAATGACACGGAAGTTGAGACGACCAGCTCTGTGGCAAACGCTTCTCCGGTAAACCACGCACCATGGGAAGCCCAGGGCCGTACAAGATTAATGGACTGCGGCATGGCGAACAATCTCCCTAACCACGTCCTTGCAAGACCTGAACGAGGAGTCGATATCTTTATATCCTTCGATTCATCGTCGGATGTGCAGACAGGAGCTGCTGTACAGCGCTTACACCATTGGGCTGCAGACTTCGACTTTGAGATACAAGAAGAAACCGAAATCTTCCACAAACCCCGAAACAACCTTGATATAGACTCGAATGCTGGTTCAGATATTGAAGCTCGATATCAACATCAATATGCAAGAGTGTTTCGGGGCACAAGACAGAATGGCCATGAAGTTTATGTGATTTATTGTCCACTTCTGCCAAACGGTATCAACCCTGATTATAACCCAGCAGTAAGTCCGCACCCGCTTCGTAGAGATGATCCAGCTGACCCTCCAGACCTCACCTTTTTCAACGTCAACAAACCTCATGTGGACACCCACCCAAGTCCAATCCGTCCTCACAACATCCGCAGCAAACTTCACAAACTACGCACTAGACACCATAAAACGCGTTATTAAAAAGGTATACAACGATAAAAAAGAGCATAGAATTAGAAACTCTTAAATAGATCCATTCTGAGCACCAGCACCAGGCGTCTCACCAACAATAGTCAAAAACTTCTGCGCCTTGATACTTCCATCTCTCAACCCCTTCAAGCCCTCCTCAAGACCCTCGAGACCCTTCTTACCCACAATGTACGGATGAGGTGTAAGCCAACCCTCGCGCAATCCTCGAGAAAATGCAGCGGCCCACGTGAGACCTACCATCTTATCCTTCTCATCATCCTTGTGCACTTGTCCGACCATGGACCAGACGATTTCAACGCTGGGATCGGCGCCTTCGACGTTTGTTTTCTGGAGGATGTTTGTCATTCTTGGCTTGCGACCGGATGCATCAGGTGGCCCGGCGATGGCCTTGGTGACGGTTCGCACGGTGTTGTCTTCGGAGACACTGTCGAAGGCTTTGAAGCACCTCGCGCCACTCTTCTCGATTGCGTCTCGAATAGCGGCGACGAGCTTATCCTCTGTGTCGTGAACAGTGTAATCAACCAACACGTCACCCTTCTTCTCATCAAGGAAAGGCTTGACGAATTCACTTCTCTTACTTCCAACAGCAATAATAGGATGCACATTCGCGGCGGCAGCAAGCTTAATAGCAAAAGCACCCGTAGCAGTGCTAGCACCATAAACGAGCAGAGGCCTCTTCTCCTCTGTCTTGGCCAGCGGTGACCAGGGTTCCGGAAGCTGAAGTTCCTGGAACAATGCGCAAACAGAAGTATACGCCGTAAGAGGAATAGTAGCAGCCTCTTCGTAAGAAATAGACTCGGGGATGTGGAAGGTAGTGTAGTAGTGAGCAATGGCATACTCTGCGAAAGCACCGTGAGGAGTGACCATCTGGTGGAAGGCGGCTACGCGGTCGCCGACGTGGAAGCCAACCACGTTTTCGCCGATGGCTTCGACTGTGCCGGCTATGTCATCGCCTGAGTTGCCTTCTTTGTCGAGATAAGTTGGAAGTTTCCAGTCTTTGGGGTTTGTGCCTGGGGTTTGTTAGTAGAAGTTGGGTCAGGGTTTGATGGAATGGACGGACCTGCGACGATGACTTTGATGAGGAGTTGGCCTGGTCCAGGCTTAGGGATAGGAGAGTCGATGATCTCTACCGAGGTATCTTTCTTGACAAGTGCTTCCTTCATATTGAATGTGCTATGTTATCAAAATTGAGTTTTGTAAGTAGGATTGAGTATACGAGCTGAAGCTATTGGAGTTTGAAGATATTGAGGTCTCGGATATACAGATCCCAAGTCCATATATATATCCCTCGATGTCGCATTCGCATTATACATGACCTCATTGCCACGGCAATGGTGGATCTCGGGCTTCGTCAAGATTCCGGACCCATCTAGTGTTAGCGGAGTCCGCAATCGTGGAGCTTGGCAGACCCAGCAGATTGGCTCACAATGTTCTCTGAAGCGATTTCTGATTTATAATATACATGCAGCCCACGGGGCTTCCCAATTCCCGCGATTTCGCAAGTCTACTCCGCTATATCAGGACCTTCTAATCGGCCTCTATCTCTCCGAGTGGCAAGACAATACGCATGTAGTAAATCACTACTTCTGGTTAAGCTAAAGTATATAGATTAGTAAAACAAACCCTTGTGGGCTATACATGTAAAGTCGCGATCCTTTTTTTCTGCCCGGCACTTGGACGCTTTACTTGTGGGGACCATCAGAAGGATGAACCTAAGAAATTTATAGTGTGCTTGCTGAAAGTATTTACTTAGGATACTTATTCTACCATTCCAGATCATACACAGTAGCATGTGTAACTTCCAGCCCGTGATACTTGGCATCCGGCGACATTTTCACGTTCGGCGAGACATGTACGTGAATTCCTGTCGCGGAGTTGCGAATCCCGTCTCGGAGTTTGAAGAAAGACATCGAGTACGAAAGTCACCGAGGCTTATGTGAGTTTTGAATCCCGTCTCGGATTCTAAAGCAAACCACTCGTCAATCTTCAGATTAGCTTATGTGAGCCTGTCCACGTGAGATCAATCTAGATCAGACTACCAACACTCATCTACCCAGAAAGAATCTCCTTCTCAATAGCCTCACCCAGAGTCTTCGTACTCCCCTTACCTCCAACGTCCGCCGTCATAACGTCACTCTCCGCCCGTTCAAGCACCCGTTCGATAGCCCCCATCATCCCATCAGCTGCCTCCTTGTATCCAAAATGCTCCAACATCATCTGTCCAGCCCAAATCATTCCCACGGGATTCGCAATTCCCTTGCCGTAAATATCAGGCGCGCTTCCATGCACCGGCTCAAACAAGCTCGGAAAGCTGGCCGTTGGGTTAATATTTGCTGATGGTGCGATGCCGATTGTTCCGGTGCAGGCTGGACCGAGATCTGAGAGGATGTCGCCGAAGAGGTTGGAGCCTACGACTACGTCAAAGATCTGAGGCCGTTGAACGAAGTGTGCTGTTAGGATGTCGATGTGGTATTTTTCGACAGCCACGTCGCTGTAGTTCTTGCTCATTTCTGCAACGCGGGTATCCCACCATGGCATAGTGATGCTGATTCCATTGCTCTTCGTAGCACTGGTCAACTTCTTCCTCGGTCGACTCTGCGCAAGATCAAACGCATATTTCAGAACACGATCGACTCCCACACGCGTCATGACCGTATCCTGAATAACAGTCTCTCGTTCAGTACCCTCAAACATAATACCACCAACACTAGAATACTCTCCCTCGGTATTCTCTCTCACAATCCAAAAGTCAATCTCACCCGGCTTCCTACCCGCTAAAGGCGAAGGAATACCCGGAAGTAAACGACACGGTCTGAGATTGATATACTGATCAAATTCTCTCCGAAACTTGAGAAGACTGCCCCAGAGAGAGACGTTGTCGGGGACTTGATCAGGCATGCCGACTGCGCCAAAGTAAATAGCGTCAAAAGGTTTGAGGATGTCTTTCCAGTCATCTGGCATCATTTTGCCGTGCTTTTCGTAGTAGTCGCAGCTGGCAAAGTCGAATTCTTGAAAGGATAGGGATATGTTGTATTTTTGGGCTGCGGCTTGGAGGGACTTGACGCCCCAGGGCATGACTTCTTTGCCGATGCCGTCGCCTGGGATGACGGCGATTTTGAGAGGTTTGGACATTTTGCGAGTGTGAGTTATAGATGGTATGGAAAATGATTGATGAGATTGCTGGGGTAGTGAGGTGAGATTGTGTTCATATAAATCACATCCGGCTCACGATATCGGATCAGTGAGGAGAAGCGGACATTCCAAGCGAACCAGCCCCACTTTCTCAATTGGTGCGGCGGACATTTCTTTGTCCGCCAGCATCTTGTCGCACAGGCCGACGGCCACACATTGCTTTTCGCCGTATGTAGCTCTGCATGTAGTCAAGCGACTTCTACAGATCATATGAGACCTTCAAACATTGTTCCTGATGGCCGCGTTTGCTTGACCGCGGATTGCTTGCCTCGCAATTTGTTCGGTACAAGAAAAGACCGAGGTTACTGCGACCGGTTTGCCTAAGACAATGACGGCATAGTCGCTCTCCGCAAAGCAACACCATGCAAATAGATTACTCAGACAACTTGTCTAACAAAGGGCGTTCGTGATATATAACCCAACATTTGTCCACTTCCCACCTCATACTCACTCATATTCTATCCATCAATATTCAAATAAGCATCCAAGATGTTCGACAACTTTCAACCCTTCCAGATCAAGACAAAGTCTGATAACGTCACCATCAACGGCCTCAACTCTAACAATGACGCCTCCAAACCTGCCCTTCTTCTCATCCATGGCTTCCCTCAAACCTTACACATCTGGCATCGCGTCGTTCCTCAAGTCATTGACAAATACAATGTTGTCCTAATTGACATCCGCGGCTATGGACAATCCTCCAAACCAGCTGACGTCGAATCTTATGCGAAAAGTGCTATGGCCCGCGACTGCATCGATGTAATGGACTCTCTGGGTTATACAGACTCATTCTTCGTCTGCGCACATGATCGTGGCGCAAGAGTAGCCCACAAACTCGCAGTCGATTATCCAGACCGTATTAGAAAGCTGATCCTGTTGGATATTTGTCCCACGCTGGCGATGTACAGCAAGACAGATCTTGACTTTGCGAAAGCTTACTTCCATTGGTTCTTCCTCATCCAAGCATCGCCAATGCCCGAGATGCTCATCACCGCAAAACCACGCGAACTAGCAGAAATGTTCATGGGCGGCCGCCAAGGCGATGGTATCTCAATCTTCGAACCCCAATGTTTCGAGATTTATGCAAAGTCTCTGGCAGATTATGATACCGTACATGCTATGTGTAACGATTATCGGGCCAGTGCGACGCTGGATCTTGATGAGGCGAGGGAGGATTTAAAGAGAGGACGGAAGATTAAGAGTCCTTTGCTTGTGCTTTGGGGAAAGCATGGGGTTGTTGAGAAGTGTTTTAATGCCGTACAGGAGTGGAAGGATGTTACGGAGGATGGGGTTGAAGTTAAGGGACGGAGTGTTGAGTCAGGACATTATATTCCTGAGCATGCGCCTGATGAGGTCGTGGCTGCTATCAAGGAGTTTCTGGTGTAGTTAGCATCGCGGAAAGGCACAATATCAAATGAACGATTGTTTGAAGATCAGTGATAGCTAAGGACCCCTCACTACCAATCCCGGGCAAGACTCAGGACCTTAGATTGAAGGCTTGTGAGCCGTAGATGATCTCCATGACAAGCTCCACTCGTTGACTTTGCATAAAGTCAATTCTCAAAATGTCCATAGCTGGCTTTTTTCCCACACCCTTCCCCAGCCATGTGATGGAATGCGTACAGATAATGAAAGGCTTATCGGGATCGACTGATAAGAAGAGACTAGGCCGGATTTGGTGTGTGGATAACCTCATGATTTTTACTGTAGGGTATCTTCTCAACCGTGACGTTCACATGTGTTGGATAGAGAGAGACATACACTGCTGAATGACGATAGATAGCCGTTACAGCTTTAACTTGAAATTGAAGTTTGCCTCAACGCCACGAACCGGCGGGCGAAACGATCGTCGCAACATCATCATAGCCTTGAGTAAATCATCGCATTTTTCGATGATTTTCTTGTGGCGATGCCTGACCATCGAGACCGGAACACAGCTGTGCCATCACCACGCTCTCGCGTGTTGATCTTCACGATGCGGCAACATCCACATAGCTATGACTGGTCGCACCACAGTCGCAGGCTGAAAAGCAATTTAACAAGGGTGGTATCCCAATCTAACGGAACCACCAAACAGAAGAATGCTACTTGACACCTGCATGACCCAAAGGTGGACACTGATTGATCCCCACGGACACGCCGCTAGATAAAACAAGCTTCATTTCAAGGTTCTATTGGATAAGGAACATCATCAATCATTAAAAGTAAAGGGTTCTCCAAGCTCTGCATCCAATCCAGGGCCCCCGTGGGTGCAGCCACAGCCAAGACAGCTGACGGGGAAGGCGTTCTTGACGGATTCTTCGGCACGATCCATCTTGGCACTTGGCGATGGTTATCAGACTGTGGCAAGAGGAAGTCTAGATGTGAGTTCATCGTGATGACTTGGAGGATGATCATCCAATAGCCTGATCAGCTTTTCTTTTTCTAAGCTGAATTATTGGATGACTGAAGCTCTTTCCAGACACCGAGATCTTCAATTCGGTTTACAAACAAGGTATAGCGACACAGCATTGCTTTTTCAATGCAGTCAATCAACGCGCAATGACATGCGCAACTTAATTCGGAACAGCCCGATAAAAAACCGTCGGTCGAGATCTTCCCAGTTGGAGGTTTTAGTGTCTGGGGTCGATGGGCCAGTAAAATAGCTCCATTTCCCCATGTGGCCGTTTCACACGCTGACGCGGGGAGACAAGCAAACCACCCTTGACTTGGATCTAACGGGAGCAAAGTCTAGATTCGGAATTGTGGACTAACCAGGATGAGATACCGAACGGTGGAGTCTTGTGAATTTTTGGGATTTTGAGAAGGAAGAAGGAGGCGTTGAAACGGGTGATATTTTGTATGGAACGGCTGAGGGAAATATCGGGCACATGTGCACTGGGCAGTAGAAGACATCTAATTTGTTCCCAGTTGGGGTTGAGATGAAGGGGACAGGGGAGTTGATTGAAGATCATGCACGTGTTATCCATAACGAATTAAGCACGCATCTGTTCTTGAAAATAACTCTAAGCTTTATCAAAAGTTTAAAAAATTTCTGCAGTAGTCAAGAGGGCACGCGAGCTTCACTCCGCCGAGAACTCAGCTCAAGAAGAGATCGGACGCCGCTGACTTGGCGATTTCTTGTCCCGCCGTGGCGTCAGCCCCCTGTACGTATTCGCTCCAGTTGTAAAAGGACCAATCAGAGAGTGAGAACGTGCACGCACGTGGGGTGGAGAAAGATGCTCATAGGTGAAATATGCTTAATTGTTAGTCCCTCCGTACTAACGCCGTCTGAAGCAAATCTACCCACCCTTCGTATGCGGGTGTAGACACCATGTCTCTGTCGTAGCTGTATTCTTGACCGAAGCAACGCGCCAGAGACAGCTTCTGGACCTCCAGTGGGGGTTATGGCGTAGTCTAGGTCCTTCTCGGCAGGCACCTTTTCCATGGATCCATCCTAACCTGGCGACGTGAACCTTTTTTGGTACCCGTTCCCTTGCCATTGAGACTGTGGCAGATTTTCCTTTAAAGCCCCCGAACTCTAACCCTTCCCCTCTTTCTCGACCATCGACTTCCAATCTTTCTCTTCTGTCTACCATCAGACAACAAGGCAATCTACTCTTGCCTCTTCCTTCGTTACACCAAGTCCTTCACAATGGTTCTCGAGGCTTATACCTACGTCTTTGCCATTGGCAGTTGCTTTGCTCTGCTAGAGGCCTACAACAATGGTGCCAGTATGTTTTCCCTTCCACTCTTCCATCTGGTAAAGATACTGACAGACATTCAGACGATGTCGCCAACGCTTGGGCTACCTCCGTCTCCTCCCGCTCCGTAACATACCGCGGAGCAATGGTCCTTTGCTGCATCTTCGAAATGCTCGGAGCCCTCGCAGTCGGCGCCCGAACCGCCTCCACCATCAAGAACGGCATCATTCCCATGGAAGCCTTCCGCGACAACGCAGGCGTCCAGCTCCTCGCCTTCGCCTGTGCCTCCGCCGGTGCCTCTACATGGGTTATGTGGTGCACCAAGCACAACGCCCACGTCTCGTCTACATACTCTCTCATTTCATCGCTCGCTGGTGTCGGTATCGCTACTGTCGGTGCTAGCAAGGTTGAGTGGGGATGGAACGGTGGTCAGGGTCTTGGTGCTATCTTTGCTGGTCTTGCTATGGCGCCCACTATCGCTGGTGTCTTTGCCGCCGTTATCTTTTCGCTGGTCAAGTATGTTGTCCATGTGCGCAAGAACCCTGTTCCTTGGGCCGTTTGGACCTCGCCTTTCTTCTTCCTCATCGCTGGTACCATCTGTACTCTGTCGATCGTTTACAAGGGATCTCCCCGTCTTGGTCTCGCTGAGAAGCCTGCTTGGTACATTGCCTCGGTGACTCTCGGTGTCGGCTTCGGTCTCTTCGCCCTTTCTGCCCTCTTCTTCGTTCCCTTCGTCCACGCTGTTGTCATCAAGAAGGACTACACCCTCCGCTGGTGGGACTGCTGGAGGGGCCCTCTTCTGTTCAGCCGCCCCGCTCCTCCTGATGCCGAGCACGCTCGTGTTCCCGACTACGCTGTTGTCCAGCACACTTCCGAGCTTCAAATCGGCCCTGTTGAGACCGAGGAACACAACCCCAAGAAGATCAGCGACGATGAGATCACCCCCGCTACTGCCGCCAGCTCCGAGAACAACGAGAAGCGACACCTCAACCTCGCTGAGTCTAGCCAGGAGGATTACCAGCGCATGCTCAAGGAGGCTGAGGATCTCCACCACGCTAACCTCCGCAAGGGCAAGGGACCTCTCGGCTGGGCCATGCGAACTCTCCACGCCAACCCCATCGGTGCCGGATCTATCCACGAGACTCACAACCTGATCGCTGTCGTCAAGCGCATCCCTGCTCAGATCGTTGTCGCTCTCCTCTACGGTGCTCACTACGACATCCACACTGCCCAGATGGGTATCGAGGCTACACCTGAGGGTCGCCGTATGCAGCGTGTCTACGAGCATGCTCCCAAGTATCCCAACGAGGTTGAGTACCTGTACTCTTTCGTCCAAGTCATTACTGCCTGCACTGCTTCTTTCGCTCACGGTGCCAACGATGTTGGTAACGCTGTCGGTGTCTGGGCTGGTATGTACGCTGCTTGGTCTACTAGCCGACCCGCCGAGAAGAAGGCCGAGGTTCCTCTGTGGCAGATTGGTGTTGTCGCTGCTACGATCTGCATTGGTTTCATCACCTACGGATACAACATCATGAAGGGTAAGTCAAATCACATTCCTCCCACTGAAACATTACTAACTCGCAATAGTTATGGGTAACAAGATCACCTACCACTCTCCCTCTCGTGGTTCCTCCATGGAGATGGGTGCTGCTATTACTGTCCTCGTCTTCTCCCAGTACAAGCTCCCCGTCTCTACTTCCATGTGTATCACCGGTGCCACCGTTGGTGTCGGTCTTTGCAACGGCAGCCTCAAGGCTGTCAACTGGAAGCGAGTTTTCCTCCTCGTCTTCTCCTGGATCATGACCATTCCTATCGCCGGTCTCATCGGTGGATGTCTCATGGCTCTTGCTCTCAACGCTCCTCACTTCTAAAAGCATATATGATACCTTGTTCTTTCGTTTAATTGTGGGAGTTGGAGATAGGATGGATATAGATGGGGCATGATTGCATAGATACCGAAGTCAAAACCGTTTATTACTTTAATTGATTGATACTACTCTCTTTACTTAAGCATCCCAATATTCCGTGTCTGCCGCCATGTTATCTTCGTACTCTATCTAACTTATTCTGGATCCATCCTACTTGGATACTGTCTATCTCAACTGGTCTAGTCGGCTGGATACATAATTGGAAGACATCATGTTAGTAGTTTATGTCTTTGGTCCGATATGCTATGTTATACAAATTGCCGACCGTGAGAACATATGTTATCATGTCGTTCAAAGCCCTGGACTTGGTCTCTCTTGGCAGGAATCGCCAATCAAGCTGAGATCTTGGCATATAGGTACTGTCTTGGCGTGCTTACTGTGCTCCATCCTGTCCGTCACGCTTGATGGCTTGGCGGTTTCTTGATGTATCACAACCAACTCAGGTAATTGCTCACGTGCTCATCGGAAATCATATGAGAAGGCCCCTGTCTAGAAGTGAGGCGACCCTACTTCGACAATGTTCTATCGAAGATCAAACGAGACATGCCGTTCAGTGTTACGATGTACATGCTAATATGGGCGTTTGTGGTACTTGTCTTTGAATCCTTAATGATGCGCCGGAGAGAATAACAGTGATGTTATGATGCACATACGTGTAATTATGTGGAAGTTTAGAGATACGGACATGAAGGATCAGAAGTAGGTGATGCGTCAAATATAATTGGCGGTGTCGCAAGAATGGAATAGCGTACTAAACAAATGGTAACAAAGCAATCCACTTACGTTTTCAGCAATTGTCCATTTCAATTATTGTTCAATTACACGTGATTTACTTTCTTGCGCTCAGTCGTAGTAGCGAAACGGGGCTGTCTCGGGGTGTCTTAAGATGTGTAGATCACTCGTTATCTGCGTACTGAGGGGACGAGGGTGGTTGATTTTAGTCTGATACGGTGACGTAAGTAGAGCTACGGTGACCGAAAGGTTAGGCTAATAGAAGTGTTTATATACATGCTACTCCCCACTCACCTCATTAGTCTAAGTAGCGTTGACTTAACATCTCTCTTCCACTTCCTGACTCTCTGCTTCATAGCCTGTCGTCTGCTCTTGGCCTGAATTTCTCTCCTACTATCCACGTTGTCCTTCCCTCTGTCTTTCTCTAAACTCACTTCATATATTCTTAAATCCGGTATGCCTCCAGGTCTTCCCTCCCCTCTAGCCAGTACGGACCTCCTGCTCTCATGGCTAACTCGTTCCCGCACAGATGGCTGTCTAGTAGTAGCCGGCGTCACACTTCCAGCATAGTCGCCGCTTGATCGATGCATCACCGATGAACTGGTGATAAAACTATTCGACGGCCTTCCAAGGGACGATTCACCTCTCAGTCGTACATCAAGCCATCCGTCCACATTCACTGTTTCCTCCAGACCCGCCGACAAATCAAAGACATCTTCAAGGAATTCATATTCGGGGTCCTGAGGCGCAGTTGTCGGGAAGGACTCTGGCGGTGGCAAGGTAACAGGTGGCCAATATTCTTCCGGGGAATGGGGGTCCAACAGGTGGGGAATGCTGTGTGTATGTAACATATTCAGCATTCTATGCGGCTGGCACCTTTCTGGACTGGACCTTGAGGTTGAAAGTATCTTAGCCATCTGGGTGGTTACCTGTAGCATGGAGTATCGCTTTTCTGGTGCCACGACCAACATGCCCTCCTCGATAAGATCCAGGAATTGGCATATGGCTTTGGAAGAGCACTTGTGACCACGGAGGTACTTGATCCACTATTTGCAATTAGCCAATGCTTGTGTTGATAAGTGATGCCAGTACTTACATCTACCACTGATTCCTTGACAATCGCAGTGGGAAGACCGATTGAGTTGAAGAACTTGTCATCTCGATAATTATCGTCATCCCGTTGTCTTGTCGTCCCAAAATCCTCGCGTACTTTTCCATCAGGAGCTCTAAAACCTCGCTCGCAGCCCTTTTTCCTTGGACGAACGGCGTCGGATCCAAGAAGGTGCCAACTGATGAATTCGAGAAAGACACAACCCAAGGTCCAGATATCGTACTTCTGACTGACCTGTATTCCCTCGCCAAGGGCCTTTTCAGGCGGCCGATATGTCGCGGAGAAACCCACCTTCTGAATAAGGGTATAATCGGCGTTGGAAGAGTGAAAGCGCATCAATGTAAAGTCCGCGACTACCAGACGACCAGGTGGCTTCTCTTCGTCTTTGAAGAAGAGAATGTTCTTGGGTTTGATGTCGCCATGACGACCTCTACTTCGGCTTCCACCTATATCTCCGATTCTGAAAGAAGGGTTGTTATGAACTCGTTCAAGACCAGAAGCAATTCCGTGACATTGGTCAAGCATCCAGATCAGGTCGTCCCTTGATGTTGGGTCGGCCGTATGTTTCGTCCAGTGATACTCTAGATCTCCTTCGGCACAGGGGAAGATGAGGTATTTCGTTGATCTTAGCTCATAAGAGTATAGTAATTGGATGAGACTCTTATGTCCTGTCTTTGGATGGCTGAAACGGAGTAATGCCTCTCTCTCCTGCTCGAATGCAAGGTCATTTTCAAAGCGTTTGACAGCGTAACGGTCATCGCATCTCTGCTCAATAGTCAGCTACCATGGCCTCGGCTAGTGCGGCATGAGTACGTACCGTACGATCTCCCCATTGTTGGTAATCTTGATGTATCCTGATCTTCGAGACTTGGCCATGTGCGCCTTTATCTTGACCATTCAATAAATCCAAGAACGGCATTCGTATTAAGCTATGAAACTTGCTATGTTCCATGCATTCGAAGTCGATGACAGGCGCTAGAAATAGATATTGCCATTTCACAAATCCTTCACAGGATGGCTCTGACCATTGTTTAAAGATGTCGCCTGAGTCTGTAAGTGGTAAATCGCCATCCCACATATTGAAAGCGATGAAATCGTGAAGACGCTTCGTCTTCCCAAGGTGTATCAGTGTAGCGAGTATTTTCAAGCGACTAGTCAGTTTCGTATTGTCGAAAATTGCGTCTAAAGTGATAGTTGGCTTTTTGGGATAGCGCTCCTGGATTTCGTCAAGCAAATCCTGGACACTTTCAGGGCTGAGGATGTCCCTCAGAGAGCTATCCAGGACGAAGGCCTCATCACTCTTGTGGTGCGTGTCCTCCGGCTTTATTGCCTTGAGAATCCGATTGGCGATAACTTGGCTTACGGGTTTCTTGTCCACTGTGTCGTTTGGTGGGCTATTGCCATTCCCGTTGGTAAGTCCAAGTTGATGATTACCGGGCCCATCCATGTCGCTACCCAGGGAAGATGACTCAGTTGAGGCCAAAAAGACGTGGCTATGCGTGAATGGACGGAGAAGACAAAAGAGGAGGTAAAAATAAAAGTCAGAAAATTAGAGATGGAATTAACAACGAACAGCAACAAAACCAGAACAAAAGACGGCTTCGCGCATTTACTTTACGAAAATGTGCGGTTTTGTAACAATGGTCAACCTCAGAGCCTTGTCTGAGAAGGCGACCATTACGATAATTCCCTCCCTCAACCATTACTAAAAAGAGCAGAGTAGGTATGGCAGGCGGCTGAATATACAGAGCTAGCTAATATTGGAAAAGCCCCTAACTTATACGGACAATGTGATTGTTCAGTGAGGGGGGAGAGGGCTGCATAAAGTGCAGAATTGATGAAGACTCGGGCGGCTAACTAGCTTCCCGAAGGGCTCTGCCGCTGGGCCACTTGCGCTGTGTGAATGCGAGTGGTGTTCTGACAGGGGTCAGGGACAAACTGTGAGCCTCGGGCGAGGCCGCCTCAAGCCACTGAGTGTCTGCAAGTTGCAGTCACAGGGACCTCCAGTGTGCCTGCTGACGGATCCTTGCGGAAAGCCTTCCCCAGCTTCTGCCCTGCTGCCTGGTGACGACGAGGCGATGTTTCTAAACCTGGCATATAAGGTAGGCTGTGACATGTCTGGACCAATCGTATAGGCCCGCACTGAGACATGCATGTCGAGATGGATGAGTCCTACGGCCCAGAATCCAACCAGACTCAGTCAGGAATAGTTGTGTTGTGACAAATTAAAATGACCCGTCATCTTGCACTTTCGCCAATCAAGTCTTGCGCTTTTATCGCTCTGAGGACATGAGGCAAACACTGTCTCCCCTTTCCTCGGGGATATAAGCGATATCTTTCTTCCTTTTTCTTTGCGATCATCCACTTTCTTCCCTCATTTCCTTGTTGAATTGTTTACTATTCATTATGGCTTCTACGATCATGCCAATTCGACGGGAGATTCCTTCGTACTCTATCAAGAGTCCTCAATCACTCATGCAAAATCTTCAAATCCTCTGTCGCAAGAACGACTTTCTTCTGCAGAGCTTAGAATTGCGTAATGATGTCTATATAATATCTCTACAGAAACTCGAGAGATCATCTTCACCACTCGTTCCAGCGACGTGTTAATGTAAGAAGATCTTGGTCCCCAACTGTGGCTATTCTGACAAAGGACGAACAGCATTAATCAGATTGCTCAATGCAAAATTTACGCTTATAGAACAACTTCTAGGCGCGCCTTACTGCCGCAGCCGGAAGCATATTTCTCACAGATGAGAACTTGTATATACGTTATCACGGGAAGGGGTCGATCCCCATATGGAGACGGACTTGGGCTTGGAGTTTGCTGTCATTAAATTTCATTCTTTAAACTGTTGGAAATAATTGCCTTACGCAATGGAAACACGAAATTGTCATCCACAGATTCGGGTGCGTGAGAGAATGTAACACGGGACACAGAATCCGAGGGCTGTGCGTCAGCAGACACTCATCGGGAATCCTGTTAATCCTGCTCGCAGCGCAATGACGAGGCCCTGGTTCGAGGCCTGCAGCCAGTGGCGTAATAGCCTGACAGGCTTTTTCGGGTTGTCCAATTATCTGCAGATCATCTGTTGTCTGCTTACTGAGGGGCTAAGGACGGGCTGGACGGCTAACTCCGCTCTGATACGGTAATGGCGTCCGTTGCGAGAAGTAAAGTTACAATGGCTGAGAATGAGCCTATCAGACCCTTCCAAGTGACACTGCATTTCAGCTCTTGACTTTTGTCAGCCCAAACCAGGTTTTGACATCCTTTTCGATTTCATCCGGCTGTTGAAGAACGCCTATTGAAGAACGCCTATTGAGGCTCTGCGCAATAAGGCTCCCAGTCGTGAAGGATAAAATAACTGAAGACGATCGTCATGCGGATGTACGAGATTTTGTTACTGGACTTGCTATCGCACAAGTCTAACATATCAAGATGGCACCAAAGACAAATGGAACACAAGCAAAGGTCATTAACTACTTGGCAATAAGGCCCCTATTGGTCAACGTAAAAAGCCACGGGGATACGGACGAACAAGTACGGGAGCGGAAGGTTGCACATTGTGAACCCTTCATGCCAAACAAAGACCTCGAGTCCTTCGTGACCGAGAAGAACGTCGAAGCAACCTTGGATGAACTCCTAGGTCATGATGAATACAGCAAAGATTTCACCGACTACATTGTCAAGAAAGCACCCAAGACCTTCCTGACATGCATCTACATCGGCGCTGAGTACCTCAAACGACAGGCATGCATCGAGATTCTTCGGAAAGCAGACTTTACAGATGAAAACCTTCCAATTCGTACTCTCATGGTCAAGGATGCAAAAGACGGAGACGAGCCTTATGAAGTTTGCGCTACCGGATCAGACGACCCGTTGGCATGTTTCTCAAAATGGGGAGCCAGATTGCAAGCGGAATATGAGGAGAAGCAGTGGATCTTCCTAGCTCCGACTTTCAAGGAGCGTGTCTTCAGTTATGAATTCCACCAGAATGAACAGATGCCGTTCGTCTATCTACCCAATCCCAACCCAGCTGGGGGATTTTTCGGCAAGGTTCTCAAGCTTGGTCTGCATGAGGATCATCAGAGCTTGCCATCGTTTCACTTAGTACGTAACCTTTTAACCTTCCAATGGCGACTTACTTATTCTTCTTAGAAACGAACGCCGAATGCGCGATACGCTGAGGTCGCCGTCAAGTTCATGTCTACTGAAAGCAACGTCCCTAACTCAGACGTAGACAAATTCTACGACCGAGAAAAGACAACTCTTGAACTTATGAGGAAGCTCAAAGACGACCATCTGATAAGGGCAATCGCTGCATACAAGAAAGGGACATCAAGGTGTTTCATCTTTCCTTGGGCCGAGGGAGGAAACCTCGACACCTTTTGGCGTAACGACCGCAGCGGTCTGGATGAGTACCTCGTTAGATGGGCCATTGATCAAATGACTGGTCTGACTGGAGGGATCATGAAACTCCACGCGAAGGGCACCCGCCATGGAGATATCAAACCGTTCAACATTCTCTACTTCCTCGACGAAGTGGATGATCACGGCCGTGGCACACTTAAGATCGCTGACGTCGGTCTTGCAAAGGTTCACACGGAATACACAAAATACCGAGACCCCACAACTACTAGGATGAGCACAGAGCGCTATGAGCCTCCGGAAATGATGAGATATATCAAGCGAGAGGCTGCTATACCACGCGTATACGACAGTTGGAGTCTTGGATGCGTCTTCCTTGAATTCACCGTCTGGCTTCTCTATGGAGAAACGAAACTTCGAGACTTCCATCGAGACCTCAAAGACTCCAACCAAGAGAAGTTCTATGAGACAAAAGGGAACTCTCATCCTCGGCATCACGTCGTGAACAAGCTTATCGAAGAAATGGAAGAGAGCTTTTCGGACTCTGTAACCTTTGGTAGACTTATCCGAATCATCTCGGAGCACCTCTTAGTACCTGTACACAAAAGGATGGAAACCAGGATACTGTATGAGGAGATGGATGATATTAGACAGAAGTCACAACAAGAATCCTACTCCGGCTTCGCAGGGCTACCGAGGCTTCGGCAGGTACCGAATGATGGACCTCAGCCTCCAGATAAAGTAAGTCTACCTAACTGCCACATCGACCCTAGCTAACTAAAGCCAAGTATGTGAGTAAATCACCCCTTAGAAGCTTCTTTTGCTTCTAGTCGCACTAACCACGAGTCAATTCCCCAGAACGTCAGTTAATCCTCGCTCCTGACTTTCAACGCTGACATGTCTAGTCGGTAAGTATTCTCACCCTAATAAAAGACCCAAAGTTTGACAGAGTATCAGCACACGAGCAAGCTTGACAACCGATGGCGCAACACCCCAGACAGCGAGTGGGCGCGCATTCTTATATCACGTCTTGACTTTAATTCCCTTCGTCCTGCGATTGTGACCAGGTTCTGTGATGCGTGCAGTTCAATTGACTTTCTTGACGACAGTAGCGATAGTATTGACTTGGGTCGGACTTTGCAGAGCTTTCAGGAGGGATCTGGAGGTTGCTTGATGTGTCGCTTTTTGTTCCAATGCTTGTCCTCAGTACCTACTGGAACAAGCAACCCTTTCCTCGGCGAGCTGCGGCTGTCTCTACCACATAAGAATGATCCTAGAGTATCATTTTACGTCGACCCAGGTACGTCGTTTCTCAAGATGAAGGGCTCGTACTAACTATAACTATTCTTAGACTACAAAGGTCCGGCTCCAAACCACGCCCAACTGGGCTTGCCCGTTCTTCCATCGCCTGGCAGTCCTCAACAATTCGCACTTCTTAACGAGTGGATCACTCTATGCGATAACACCCACAAATGCGTTTTGCAAGAACCCTATGAAGATTGTCATGGCAAAATGCCAACACGGCTTATACATGTGGGCACAGCAGAGAATCCTGCTCTTCATCTAGTTGATACAAAGCATGTGAAGACCACGTGGAAGTACATAGCACTGAGCCACTGCTGGGGCAGATTGTCTAAGGAAGAACGCTTTTGCACTTACTCCGACAATATCCAGGACTTGAAGCGACATATTCCATTCGAAAGGCTTCCTCAGACTTTCAGGGACGCTGTCACGGCGACACGAGCGTTGAACGTTCGATATCTCTGGATTGACTCCCTCTGCATCATCCAGGAAGATGCGGAAGACTGGAAAGTCGAAGCTGCCAGAATGGAGGATGTCTTTAACTCAGCGTACTGCACCATTGCAGCTAGCTCCTCCTCCTCGTCACTAGATGGCTTTCTTACAAACCGGAGGGAGAGAGCTGTTATCGGAATAAATACTCGCAAGGGACCTCTATACCTCGCTGAGGCGATTGATGACTTTCGCAAGGATGTTGAACAGGGCATTTTGAACACTCGTGGTTGGGTGTTCCAGGAACGAGCTTTGTCCCGTCGCACCATTCATTTCACCTCAACTCAAGTCTACTGGGAATGTGGGCACGGAGTGCACTGCGAGACTTTGGCCCACCTGCGAAAGTAAGTTGCTGACTGAATGAGATAAACTGGTTAGCTGACATCATCCAGTCGCGAATCCGAGCTTCTAGGCGACTCTGACTTTCCTAGCTACGGTCTTCAGAAGTATAAGGACGACAGCATAAGACTCGTCCAGTATCTGTACCGGACTTACAGTGGACTCAACCTCACCCATGCTACCGATCGTCCCAAGGCTATCCTTGGTTTGCAAAGTCGCCTGGGAGACACGTTCCAGACAGAGGCTCAGTACGGTGTTCTTTCGGCTTACTTTGAGAGATTGCTGCTTTGGCAACGCGATCAGCCTCTTCCATTGGATGACATACCGTATACTGAAGGTCAGGCTCCTCCTTCGTGGTCATGGATGTCAGTTATGGGAAAGATCAACTATCTCGAGGTTCCATTCGGGAAAGTCAATTGGACTGGGGATGTCGGGAACCCGTTTAATGAGTATTATCATAAAGACGAAGTTCCCTGGGATGGAGGGCTTCAGGTTGCGGGCCACAACCTGGCTATCGGAGAGGACATTCTGAAGAACAGGATACGGATCGACCGCACATACTCCAAGATGGACCCCAAGGAAATTATATGTGCGGTGGTGGGGACCAGCAAATTGGCCAATGATGATGGGACAACAGACCAGTACGTTCTGCTGTTACGATGGACGTCACCTTGTGTGTACGAACGATGCGGAGTGGGTATACTTCTTGATATTCATATTCAACCGGAAAGCTTCCCAGTCTATGTCATCTAGCTAGTTTACTAATACATATCTCTCCTTTCCCTTATGATCTACACCCTCCCCAACCACTCCTGCACGACCCTCTGCGCAACCTCCATCCCCTCCCTAACAACCTTCGCCGATTCTTCAGCGACCTGGTAAGCTGCCTCACTAGCAGCAATGGCCTTCTTCGCCTCTTCAATCTCGCCATTCGTAGCCATAGCGACAGCCTCTTCGGCTCTTCGCGCACCAGCACCACCTGCCCACGCAGCTCTACGCTCTGCATCTTGAACTCCAGCGACGGTGTCACTTAGAGACTTGGCTGTGCTACAGGCTGTTTCGGCGGTTACGTCGGCCTTGTGGCGGCCTGCTGCGTCTTGTTTGGCTGCGCTTTCTGAGTCGCGGACTGAGGCCTGGGCAGAGCGGATGAGAGCTACCATTTCTCGTGCGCGGTCGTGGGCATTCTCGGCGGATTGTCTGAGGAAAGTGGCTAGTCGCTCGTTCTCTTCTTTCTTCTTGTCATCCGGCTTCGTAGCATCTTCGCAGGCGACGGCTGCATCTATGACTCTTCTTGCCTTAATGATAGCATCTTCAGCTGGGGCAGTAGCTTGTCCAACAGCAGCCCAAACACGAGCAGCACAGTCATAAAAGTCTGAGATTCTGATAGAGCTTGCCTTTAGAGCGTCACGTCGTGCTTCAGCAGCGATGTGAATCATCTGCTCCTCATACTTGCGCGCCGCAGCACCATAATCACGAGCCTCATCAGCTGCTGCTTTGGCTCTGGCTGCGTTCTCGGCTACATTCCACGTGATAGTGCGAACTTGTTCACGGTAGGAAGTGTAGATGTGGACCCAGGTGCCGATAGTGACACCAATAAGGCTGAAGATAACAATGGGAAGGAGTTTTAGTGAGAAGAATGGGAGGACTGCTGTGAGAGACCACCAATTGAGAACAAGCCAGTATGTCTCTGCATGCTCGAGGTAACAGAAGCGAAGGGGGCCGGAGACTTTGCTAATGGGGGCAAAGAGATATACGAAGATAGACACGACGGTGGTAACGGTCACAAAAAGGATCTGTGCCCATGGCTCAAATGGTAGAGAGAAACTGTAGTAGACGGATAGGTGGTACGCTAAAGCGAGCAAAGAGCCGACTGGACATCATTTGTCAGTGTTACACATTACATTTTGGTGGACTATCCTACCTTTTAAATATGTTCCCACGTTAATGGCAACAGTCTTGAGAGAGTAGATTGGCCCTAACAGTGCAGCAGTCCAAGTAGTCTCGTCTTTCGGCTGGCCATTTGGCAACGACCAGATACTGCCAAAATACAGAGCGATGATAAGAACAAGTGGATTCGATAATTGGGACAAGAATAATGACTTGACATCAGGAAAGATCGGGGTCTGGTTGAGAACAAGTGCGACAAAAACAACGGTTTTTAAGTGTGGTGCGATTGATCTTGATAGGGACTCCAAAGCGGAGAACAAGTCCTCGCTGCCGTTTTCTGAAGACATGGCTGGAGTAGCGAAAGCTTTGGAAGTTCTTTGAAGTTTGCATAGAGGTTGGGGGATTTTTTGCGTTGTTATAGAGGGCATGAATCGTAAAGTGAGGCTTGCAAAGCCCAATATGCATGTATATGTAATGCAAAGCTACGTGTATACCCCAGATCCCCATATCACTGGCCCAACAATCTCCGTGCAGTATCCTTGAGCGGGTCATCGAGACACAATTTCTGCCTATAGATTTGTCTTTCAAGTTCGATCTGTCTCGATTGGCGACTGAATCGCCTTTGTTTTGATGTGATTCCAAGTTTGGTCCGCATCGGGCTCTGACGCGGCCTGACCGAGTGGGGATGGCCTCATTGCCACGTCGCAGGCCTCAGCATTGACTTCCAGTCAATGGAGCATATTTCACGTCATTGTCTCTTGATCGATATGGGTAAGTCCTATCTAGTGTTGCGGTAGTCATTCCTTGTGCTGGCCGAGTTTATTTGGGCTGTTCAGGTCTCTATACCCGCTGCTCAGGAATTACCGATCCATGCGACCGTTTCCACCAACGTGCATAAAGTAACAACTGTGATCTATTTTACTCAATAGCCTAGAATAAGTCAGTCCCTACACCCTTCACCCCCATTGAGCTCTGCCTTTACAATTGTTATTTATGCTGCTTCTCATATTAGAGCTCGGTGATATTTTTAGGATTTTTTACATAATACAGGTTAGCACTCTAAATGTAATCTTTTATCGGACACTCCGTAATAAACGAATGGAACTTAAGTAGTAATTATTTCATAATAACAAGATCTAGGTTTAGGTTAAAGAAAGCTAGAAACTTACGTAAAGGCATTACAAGGTTCAGTTTATCTACCCTGAAAACTGGTGCCTGATATGTCAAGGATCTAGTGCAGAAACCTTTGTAACCCGGTTATTTTACGGACCATTTGTTAAATAACGTGCCCAAGGGATGTTCCATGCTGCTGTATTATGCATTGTAGGCCCAAAGCTAAAAGAAGCAATTATAGTGGAAGGAAAGCTGCAATACACTACGATCTCCCATAAGGAAAAATAAAACCATCTAGTTGAGTTAAAAGAGTGAAAAGACATTTGTTTTCCATACTAGAAACCATACGCTACTATAACTATAATTCAATAATAGAAACCTCTCGGAATATTTACATACCATTTACTTCTTTCTCAATTTAGACCACAGCTTACTTACCCTTCTTTTACCAACCGGGGGTGTTGTAGTAACTGCTGTCGCTGGTCCAGGAACAGTTAACTCAGATGCTTTTGAACCGGCCCTACCAAAAACAACAACTCCATTCGCTGGGAGATTCAGGTTGATGCCATGCTGCTCTTCTTTGACAGTGATCAGCTTCTGCAATCTCTCGTTACACCTCGATCCAACGTTGAGCTGACAGTGCTCTTGAAATAGGGCCGCCTCATCGGTCGGTTGCCATCCCCACTCCACTGTCAGCCTCGTCTTTGCCCGGAACCCCCCGTACTTCTTCGCCATGTTTCCCAAGCATGTCAAACTAGCTATCAGGTAGTTCTCTTGTTTCAAAGAAATCCTGCAGCTGGCGCAGAGAAAGCCTGAAGGCGTTGTTTTGATCACGTCTCCTGCACCTTGGCAGAACAACACTGGGATGTTCTTCTCCGCGGCTAGAGCCTTCCAGCTTTTGTCTGACGGACCACGTTTGTCTTGCTTCATAGAGAACTCGAGTGGAGGACGCGTCAGAAAGTCTGTGAGTTCCCATCCCGATATTCCCCCAGATTGGTAGCCTATAACGTTTTGATCATCGCGTATGGCGCTCTGTTGTGCCAGCATGCATCCCCGTATGTCGTTCCACATTCTCATGATCAAATGTCTCAGCTCAAAGTCGGAGTTGTCGTCTCGACCCTCGGCCCGAAGGACCTTCTTCCGATCCTCTCTAAGAATCGTGTCAACTTCCTGAAGATACCCCGGGCCCTGGCTTGCATATCGGAAAGTGACAGTTATTCCCTTTGAGTTGACCCACACATGAGCCATGTGAAGCAGCAGTGCTTGCGCAGGTACCAGCCATCCGCATTCATCCCCGCAATCCCATAAGATCATGGACATTTTCTCCGTTGTGTCCAAGATACCAAGATACTCGTCCGCGGCGACGGCATTGACGATATTATGGGCATATCTGATATTCGTCTCAAACTCCGCGGTTGCGAAGCCTAGGCCGCCTGTGCCTAGCGTCACGCTCTCAATCCTCGCGCCTACAGTAGTAGAAGCTTCCGGCATAGGTGACTCCAGGAGATTCAGAAAGTTGGAGGTCGCCGTGGCCAGGCGGAATTCGGCAACTCTGCAGAACCCCACAAAATGTCGCGATGTTGCCAAGGTGCGCTGATGCACATCATTGGCCCAGATACATTTGGATTCAGCAAGATAATCCGCGCAGTCAAAGTATCGCTCGAGATCATCGCTTGCCTCAAAGTGCCATTGGATTGATTGTTGGACTTGATCAAAATCCTTGTTTTCGGAACACCGGTCCATTGGAAACAAGAACGATGAATATCCGTAGAAGGTAAGACGCTTGTTTGAAACCAGTAAAGTCGACACCTGACTGAGTTTCAACATCGCGGCATAGGGTAGTTCAAGTCCAACTTGACTAGATCTGGGCGGTGTGGGAAATCCATGGGCAATGGCAACGTTTTTAACAAGTCGATGCCAGCAGATATCCCCTGCAGAGGTAAGGTCGGAAACATTCGTAAGAGCCCCCGGCTCGATAAAGAATTGCATTCCCTTTGTGGCAATGAAATCAACATCTGATAAAGCTACTCCTTCGGGACCGGAGCGGAAGGCGGCAGTGAGCCATGCAAGCTGCTGGGCAACTTCCGTGATTGTTTCCTTTGCGCCGACTACGTTGACTGTAATACCATTGTAGCCTTCCTTGTTCTCGTCGATCATGAGTGTTGCATCAGGATGTTCTGATCAATGATAAGTATGAGATGGTTACGAAACAATATTCACTTACCGTAGGTCTTGTGTTCAAGATATTGTTGGATGTGACTACAAATGTTGTATTTTGAATCCGCCCATCGCCATTTGAGATAGTCAGCGCAGCGCGAAGCATAGGCATTACAACCTTCCCCAGTTATAGTCAAAACTTGGCTGATGTCTGTTGACCCATCGAGCTCGTTCTTGATGTGGTCAAAGAGATCCCAGCGCACATGGAAAAGCGCATTGTATAACCCTGGGACTGTCAGTGGTAGATTGCGCAGTACTTCGTTACTGATCGTCTCCATAATGCCTTGCTTCATAAGCCTTCGAATACGCAGTCTCAGGCGCCCGAAGGCCTTTCCATCTACCAAGAAATCCATAACAGCAAAGGCTGGGATCATCTCTTCTTCTGTATCGTGAGCTCTTGGAATGCTTTCAGGAGGCTGGATGGTGAAAGCATCGGTAGATCCTTGACAAATAGAGACCAATTGTTCCACAAGGAACTCTGTCTCTTTCAGGATCATGGAACATGATTTCTGGTACCAGGGGTTCTGGGATGATTGTGGACGCGAAGCATCTTCTTGATCCGTGCCTTGGATCTCTGCAATATAGATTCCCAGGGCTTGCCGCAACTTTGAAGAAAGCCCTAGGTCGTCAGCTGCCAGTTCTCCCTGACGAAATGGCGTTAAGTCGAACCCAGCACCCAAGGCCCGAAGGATCTCACTCGCCAGGCCCCTTGAGTTCACGTATTGGAGATCGATCTCATCGCGACCCGCAAATGAGGACCGCGAGCTCAATGTGAAAGAGTCTCCATCGAAGATTGAATCCGCTCCTGAAGCAGAGGTAGTTGAGGACATAGTTGGCGAATTCGGACTAACATATATTAGCAAGTGCTTCAGTTCGCCAGGAAGGGAAACTGACGCTCTTAAGTCATAAAGGAGTCTATTCAACTCCAGAGTGTCTCCACGCAGCTGGATTTGCAGTCCTTCGAGTGCTTTACGGCTCGCATTGCTTTGTTCTTCAAGGCCATAAATCTGCGGTATGGTACTAATTCCACGGAGACACTGTCGAACCAAAGCCTCAATGCTTTCTGCGTTAGGACTACCTGGTGTAATTGACTGTGAATCCTGATCCAGCTGTCGCAGTACATCGCTGAAGCTTCGGACTTTGGTTCCAGTTAGTAACGGGTTTCGTCATGCTCTTCTCCATTTTGAGGCATACCTTCGTTAGAAAGTCCTTCGTTCAGCGAACGAACATTTTCGCAAGTTGTGAGCATCAACTGGGTATTGTCCCGGAAGACCCTGAGGACGGTTGGGTCGCTTAAGTCAGACGTTTTGATATAATACTCTGTGAGTCCCACAGGTAAAGCTCCCTCTTTAGAAGAGTTGAGAGCCCGGTCCCAGTCTTCAACTAGAACAGTCTTATTCGGTGATAATCTCTCCGGAGAAACCTGACGGAAGGTTTCCTTTAAAGGCTTGAACACGAGTTCCAGAAAGGCTTTTTCTGTATCTCTCCAATCAAGGTCTACTGGAAATTGAAAGTCCACTAGACAGCTCTTAACGGCATTGGAGCAATTAGAACCACATCTGTTTCGGATTTCATCAAGCGCGGCCGTGGCATTTTGAAGTGTTCCGGGTACTATGAGATCAGCACCTTGATTCCAATCGGAGACTTTCTGTCCGAGCAAGATCTCGACGAGAATTATCCCTAGCCTAAGACAAACACGACCGAAATCCTTGTCAATAGTGGGTGGTCCATTGCTTTCGTCATGATGCTCCCCAGTGCTGTGTGGATCTGATGCCCTCACGGGAAGAAGCAAGTTGCCCAGGAGGATTTTGTTGGAATCTTTAGAAAAGTATACATTTTCCGAATTTAATATACCATCAATAAGGCCTGCCTGGTGGAATGAAAACACTGCTTTAGTAAGTTCAACAGCCAGACTCAGACTGGCTGATAGTGAAATTGTTGGATTGACTTTTAGTATGTCCTTGAGGCTTACTCTGTGCATATCTCCAGAGTTACGAAATGTGACTGTGACTGAAGAAGATTCAAATGGTGGGTATCTGAGATAGACGATAGGTTGGTGATTGATGTGATATCCAGCTTCGATGAAATGTTGAGCTAGCTCTGTGGAAGAATCTGCCCATGCAACCTCAGCACCTCTCTTGGTTATTGGGTCTGGAGTTGGTGGACCATCCTCGAAACGCACCGCGGGTACTCGGGGCTGGTTGATTTGACTGTCAAAGCTCGTTAGAAATGCAAGAAGCACTAGTATCAAGGAGAGCTGTGATGATCGGAAAGAAGGGCATGATAGTGATACCTCTGAGAGTTCGAAGATCCACCCAAAGGATCCCGAGATGTGGAATTTGACGGCGGTGAAATTTCAAATATGGCCTTTCGCCAACCATACACAGATATTGGTTCGACGGTGTCTAGTCTAAACATAAGCGTATATATCGAAACCGTTGATCTGCTAGATATGGCATTCATAGGGTATATGAGGATATCAAGTTCTTGAAGCTTGCTTTCAGAAAGTATTAGGGGTAAAAGCTTTGAACGCCCCTGAGCTTCCCTGAAGTACGTCGATGTCTCAAGATAATTGAAGCTTTCTGGGATGCCCTTGTCCACCGAGGATGGACGAGCTTTGAGAACTAACGTCTGTAGCTGTTCCAGAATTCGTCTTACATCTCCTAGTTGCTGCTCGAGTTCCTTCGGTTTGACACTCAATCGCAGGCGTTTACTCCGTCCACTGTGTGTTTCAGAAATCTACCAAAAGTAAGCATTCACACCTAAACGTGATCGCCAACCTTACCTGGTCAAGCTGGCGTGAGATAGCCATCAGTTGCTTGCCTAGGGCAAGGCACAAAGCGATAAAATCATCAGCGCCTTGACCCACAAGGTCCTGGATGCCAGCTTGAATTTTCGAATCCTTCCACATCTCGTCACCGGGGCTGTCAAGCATGCGAGTCGCCTGCTCCTCATCATCAAGTACCTGTATCAGAAGGGACTGAATGAAATCTCGGTAAGCATCAAACTGAGCTTCGACCTTCTTTTGCATCCTTCGAAGGTCTTGGCTTTGGGATCCAAATCCGCCGCCAAAGACCTTCCCAGCCAATTTCATGGAATGCTCAACCACCTGGATGGCATTTACCGCAAGGCCAGCGACCGACAACGGGTCTGCCATGTGAAGTTGGCAAGAAGGGTTCTAAAAGTTAAATTAGAGAGTGGCAATTTACTCATTTGCCTTCAGAGTAAGACGGACGCTGGTTTACTGATAAAGGGAAGCTGTTAAACCGTAGATAAGCAATTGAATAGCTTACTTGATGATGGGATGATACCCAGTCTTACTTACCCCGCTTTTAAGCTAGGAAGATTAAGGCTGACTCTATTAGTCTTATCTTATCTTGTCGACTTCACTAGACTAGCTCCCTAGCCTGATAAAAAGTACTTAACAAATATGCGAGTGTAGGGTAACCATGGAAGAAATACTGTTGACATAAACTTAAGCATTAATTTAATGGTCAATGATTTTGAAACGTGCCTGAGTGGTGTTACGCGTGGCTGGGTGTTGAGACTTGACATGGTCACGACTAATTGAACTGTACATTCCCCTATAAGAAGAAATAGCCCTACTTGGTCGAGTTCCCATTGTCACGGAGCCTTGGCGTCTTACAGGGCTCTTTGAATCTTGTAGCTGCTAACGGCATATTTCAAGTGTTATCTTATCAGCTCCCCTGTCTCAACTTAACCCCTCAAAGCGTCAGCTGACGTTTTGATATGGATCTTTGCATTCTTGAGATTTGAGGTCGACCAAGTTCTGCCACAATTGAGAATCAGTGCCACTACTTTTATTACACCTCTCTATCTTTTATATTAAACAAACAATTCGAGAGGCTTGAAATTTGATAAAATGAGCCTTTGCACAATCTGCCAGCGCGTGTGTGAAGATCGCGAATGGGAGGACGAAGAAGTTACCGATTATTGGGAATATCAAGATCCTGTCGTGATGCTCTCCAAGAGTGACTATGCCGATGACTACACCGACGTCATGCATGAATCCTGGGAAGAATTCCTCGAATCCCTTAGTCAGAATTGTCCCATTTGCTGGTCGATGTGGCGCATTATACGATCTTCACCACTTGCCGATCCAAAAAGCGAAACTCGTGATCAATTCGAAACCTACGTGGCCTTAGCCCTTTACAGGTTGGAGCGTTCAAGCTATGTTTTGAAGCTGGAGATATACGAGCAAGAGAATTCTCTCTGTTTGCGCGGTCCCCGGTTTGAAATTTGGAAAACCACCGAGAATTGCTTTTTGGGTAAGTGCATTTTACAACCATAATTCCAGGCGATGAAGTAACTTGCTAACCACCGAATACCACAGAGCAAGGAACATCCAGTATAATTCCAAGTCTACATACACCTGAAACAGTGGCTCAAGTCGCGAACAAATGGGCAGTCGACTGCGTCAACACCCACAGCAAATGTGGTCAACGAAACTTCCCCGACTCGATAATTCCTACACGTCTCCTTGACATCGGCAGTAGCATGTTGAAGCAGTGGGTAGTTGTCACAACTGGCGGTGACACCGAAAATCATGGGAAATACATTGCGCTTTCTCATCGATGGGCACAGGACACTCCAAGGCTGTTGCATCAAGGTGGCTTTTGTGCCCAGAGTGCCTACTACGATCGAGATCTACCACAACACTATCAAGACATCATCTCGGTCTGTCGCGCGATGGGCATTCGCTATCTTTGGATTGACTCATTGTGTATCTTTCAAGACTCGGATGAAGACTTTCAACAAGAAGCAGGCATAATGGCGGACATATACGAAAATGCCTTTCTTACGTTGAGTATATGCTGGGACTACTCATCTGCCAGCCTATTCCGAGAAACCGTGCCTGAAACTATCCCATGTCCTCCGCCCGCGGACCATCTAGCTTCTAGAGACAAGTGCTGCAATGACCCTTCCACTGTACCTAATAGCCATGCCTTTGTTAGATACGAAGGCGGCTTCGGAGCCGACGTTGTTAGTTCTCTGATCAACAGAAGAGGGTGGGTTCTGCAAGAACGGTTCCTTTCGCCCAGAATTGTCTATCTGGGAAACGAACAGGTATATTGGGAGTGCGATGCTCATATCGCTAGTGAAACTGTCCGTCAAGATCTCAACGATTGGGGTAGCCGATGGGGCAGCCAAAGAGACCTTTCCATGGGGCTAGGGCACCTATCATGGCCATCCGTCATGAGACCTTATTCTGCTTGCAGCTTAACACGTCGAGAGGACAAATTAGTCGCTATATCAGGTCTTGCTCGGTCTCTTGCTACACGGAACGGGCACACCTATTTCTCCGGTATCTGGATCGAATTCTGGATCCAAGACCTACTCTGGTACCCAGCTACACCGATGACTGTAGATGACACGACTCAAACGACAGAGTTATCCGACAGTCTCGAAATGCCTTCTTGGCTCTGGCTCGGTTCTTCCAAGCAACTCATCCCAAGTCCAATCCCACGAGATCTAGAATTCACTTCCTCGAACTTGTGCTCTTTCAAAACGAATAAAGCATTTGCAATGGCTTTGCTGGTCGACTTAAAGTTAAAGTCGCCAGGGATAAATAAAGATCCCTTTACCTCCTTTGCAGGCGCCAGTCTGGATATTGTTTGTCTTCCCATAAGAATAAGCTTTGATGAAGAGGAAATGACAGAAGAACTTCCTGATTTTATTACCGGTACGTTCCTTTGCCGGTACGCAGATATAAAGGAGAGAGGAGCACTCTCCTGTCTTCCACTGCGGCTCATAGCAGATATCTCTACATTCGATGAAGCAACTCTGAAAGAGGCAGATTTGATGCTTATTCAATCCAGCCAACAATACGACCCATTGCTGCCCTGCTTCTTGGTCCCGCTGGTAGCATTCAAGGGAAATAAAGACCAAGCTACCGATCGCGTTCTAGAGCCGTATATGCATGGGCTGGTAGTACAGAAGACCAGTGAGGGTCAGTTCAAAAGGATCGCGTGTTTCTGGCAAGTTGCCTCCCGCAACCATGAAGTCAGCTGTATGTTATTTAAAACTGTTTCACAGCAACGGTTGGGAGCTCATGGAACATCAGAGACGGATGGAGAGCAAACTTTCAAGTCAGCATTTCTCAAGTACGCGACTACACAAATATCTTTGCCGATGTGTGCTGATAGCACTGATGATGCAAAGCTAAGCTGGTCGCAAGTACCACAAATCAAGGACTTGAGCTGGACCAAGATTGAGCTGGTTTAAGTAGCTAGTGGAAAACAATACTATCTAGGTCCAGACCACAGACCATAGGTGCAGTGCCTGTTTCTCGTACTATACAATCAATGCCCCAGCCATTAGCCATCCAATGAACATTTGCAAGTAAACAGTGGATCCCTGTTTACAACTCGCGTTGGTATCTGTTGGCTGTGCATTACCTGTGCCACTACTCTGTTTCCCGCTAGAATCTTTAGTGGTGCTGATGTCTGAACTCGATCCCGAGAGCTTTGTTGTTTCAGTGACTCCAGAGCCAGTCCAAATGCGAGCGAGTTCCAGGTTCGTAGCTCTTCTGTCACCACAAACCAGGAAAGGTGTGAACGTGGTGGATGCCAAGTCGTCAAAGATACTATATGTAACATAGATAGAACCTCGTTTCGTGCTAGATCATGTAAGGTCAGTATTTTCAATTGCGTCAAACAGAGGGGCAAATATTGTGGAGGATTCCGTACCAGATCACCCTGTCGCCATCAATAGTAGCAGGCACGTTACTGGAGCAAGGTTATACAGGTCGTCACGGCCGCAGCCTCCATACCCGGAAATGACTGTATACGGAGCATTGACACACTCAAGATAGTCTAGTATAAGGTCATGTCAGCAAGGAGCCAGATGTCAGTTCAAAGAGCCACCAGAGGATTTCACTTACACGTATCGACATTACCATTATCCTGTGTGGAGTTGCGCAGACCGATCAACAGGGAATCATCTGGCTCTGCTGTAGTCTGCACCTTGTGCCATTGACTGGGGTCCCCAATTATGTCCCGTGGCTCAAGGGAATGGGCTGTGATTTCTGGCCCAGATTTTACTGTGGATCTTGGATGGGCAATTGTTGATTCTACTAGAGCCGCGGAAGCGGAAGCGGAAGCGATGGCCGCTACAAGCGAGATAATGAGATGCATGTTTTAGATTCCACCAAGACTCGAGGTTCATGGGTAAGCCTAAGGTGGTTTCAAATGTGGTAGGTCTTGGACGAATTGCAACAATATAAATCGTGGCCAGGAATCATCGGTGCTATTTAACTGCCCATGGTAGTACTTTGAATACAGATATCAAGTCCCTATAAACCTTTAAAAGAAGGGATATATAGCTTAACTATACTGAAATAGAATTGAAAACTATTCAGAATCTGATCTTTGTAATGCACAGAAATAATACCAGACGCTAGCATACCCGTTTTCATTAGCAACTTCAACTAGTGCCTGGCCGCGCGGACCTCCAACCCAACCAAGTGCATCCTTTTGGACCATAGCCTGTATCATGGCTTCCATTTCCAACTTGCCCCCACCAAAATTGAAGTAGTAAGTGTTGGAAATAGTGCAACAACGTTTGAACAAGAAGTGTAGTGGAGTTTCTCCGTCTCCATTGAGGCAGTCCAAGTCTGCGCCAACCTCGAGTAACGCCTCAACTACACCTTGGCTGCAACTTGCTACTGCGTAATGCAACGGGGCTTGGCCACCGTGGTCAAGGTTATTGACAGCAGCAATAAGTGCAACACCATCTGTACTGGCAAGAAGAATCTTTACAATATCTTGATCTCCTCTTGCGGCTGCCGTATGTAATGGGGATCCAAGATGAGCGATTTCGGTGGATGGCACTGCTACCCTCGCGCCTCCTTGAATAAGGGCCTCGATGAAATTTGCATCGGCCTCTTGCGCAATGGCTATCTGTAGAATAGAATCCTGTGACTCCATTCTAATGTTTGCATCAGCCCCAGCCTGTATCAGTTGATGTGCAATTTCCCATTTCTCGTTAGCACAGGCGAGCTTCAGAGCTGTGTTTCCATTCATATCGGTCTTGTTTTTATCAGTGGAGAGCCGACACACGGTGCCGAAGGTTTCACTGTCGCAACAGTAGATAGCCAGATGCAGTGACACCCTGCCGTCCGCCTCTTCCTCGTCAATATAATCTCCCAGCTGTTCTATGACCTTGCTGTGGCCATTTATCACAGCCCAGTGAATCGGCATCAGGTCGTTATAGTCTCTCAATCTCCACAAGTCTTTTCGCTTCCGAGATGGGTCCGCTGACCAGGCCAGCATCTCAACAATCGCCTCTGTGTTTCCTTGACGAGCTGCCAAGTGCATAGGATACATCCCATCATAAGCTTGAACTTCAAGCTCTACATTCAGCTCCAGAAGGCGCTGAACAGGCCGGCCATACGCGCAGGCATAGTGCAAAGGTGTGTATCCATTGTGATCTTTGGCGTGAACGTTGAAATGTATGAGATAATCCTTGTCTAGGTCGCTCCATTCACTACCTGCAATGGCAGCGTAGTGTAGTGGAACCCGTCCCAAAACATCTCTCTTGCGCTCATCTGAATGAAAATGGATATCGCTCGTGTTGATTGCTTCCAAATGTGATTTCGTGATCTTGAAACTGTCAGGGAACTGCCCATCGACGGGAATGTCAGCGTCGTCGTCAATGGACTCCGATAAGTCAAGGTGCAGTTGACGTCTTTGCTTCTTGAAAAGGATTCTAACATGTTTGAGAATCTCAAGCCCCTGAGTTGAGTTGCTGACGTGGTCGCGGAGTTGCCTGGTGAGCTGGTCTGCCATGTCTTCCAAGATCAACCGTCCCCTGAATGCGAAGTTCTTCAGGGATAGAACCTGGCTCCTAGCGTTTTGCAGTGCTTCCACCAACGACAACACCGCACACTCATAAATACCGGTGTTCCCCTGTGCGTAACACTTCACATCATTCCAGAACTCTCTGTAGATGGAGGCTGCGTACCGCTCACGTCCTGCCTTGCATGCTTCTGCGGCCTCCGAGTACACCGACTCGAAAACAGTGTGTGGAAACGGCAAGACTTCTGCTATGCTGAGGGGCGCGATGATGCAGGCCAAAGCTTCCTCCTGCTCGCCTCCAAAACCTCGTGAGCAAAAGTTATCCGCCAGCGTCGTCAGTTGCTTGTTCCAGAGAAGCTTGTGCTCCATGCTGTAGCTCATTTTGATGGTAGTTTTCTGTAATTCGGTCTCATCTTCGATAGAAGCCCCGGGAGTTTTTGCAACTGAACACATAAATGAGTAGAGTAAATCCTTGGCGTACAGATTGTCGATAGAGTCCCGTGTCTCAATAGCTAGCACAGTGTTGTCTCCACTGTAGTTCAAAAAGATGGAAGGCGATGTTAGTTTGAATGTTCTGAATCTGCAGTTCGTGCTTGTACTGTTGGCTCGTTGCGCAAAGTCCACAGGTCCATAAGGTACGCGACCCACAACTCTACTCATGTGACCGTGTCTCAAAGAGCTGGTTCTTTCCGTTTCCAGCTCCGGTTCGATGTATTCTTCGACTGTTGAAAGAGTATCAAAACTCTGGGGTGCCCACCACTTGAGGTCTTGAAACAGAGGTCCATTTGTTTCTGGGCCAAGCAATCTGAGACCAGGACTATGGGTCGTGCGACGAAGCCACTCGTCACCATCAGCATTGTTAACGTCATCCGCGGCCTGTTGCCCATTCTGAGACTGTTCGCTTTTGTCTCGCTCTTCCTCTTTCAATTCTTCCTCTATACATTCTGCTTGGATGGTGTAGATCCAAAGCGACAGCGCCGCGTCGAGGTCGTGTGCCAACACTTTCCAGGCTCCCTTTATATAGAGCAGATCAACACAGACTTTTGTGTTCGTTTTCTCTACAGTGGTCGAATCTCTAACACCGTAGTCAACATCCAAATACCATCTAAAAGCATTATTCTCAGCGTCGCCAGTTCCATTAGGAAAGAAAACCTCTAGGGCATCCTCCATTGCTAGGGCGAGATTAACGGCCTCCGTAGATGTTCGGCCTTGAAACTTTGCCAGCTTCGAGAGTTGTTGTCGTGCTTTGAGAACCTCCTGTGCTTCTGAGGTCGAGTCAATACCTGGCTTTATCCTGCTAAATGGTTCTGTTGCTTGTTGGCTAGTTTCCTTGCCAGTGATAATAGTCCAAGATCCAGGGCTGATGTGTCGCGACTCCTCTCCCTGTTCCATATCTGATGACTTACCAGAGGTCGAAACTGGCTTCTTCTCCTTGCTCGTTGATCTATCGTTCTTTTCGTCATCAGATCTTCGTTTCTCCGTATCCCCCAAGGCCGCCAATTTCCAGGCAAGCCAATCCAGCTCAAAACCGGGAAGAAGTTTGGCTTTGTCAAAAGAATCTGCGAATCCAGGTCGGGCTAATGCGCGGCATGCTGTCATAATACAAACTGCAGTAAGCTGCGCTAGGGAGGCAGCTGAGTTCATAGCCCTGAGACCTATAAATTGAATGATAAACCCAATAAGGCCAATAGAAACACCTGCAATTGTTTTAATGTGCAAAATGCCTCTAGTCCCTCCTAGCCGAGATCCTCTCTGAAGCGCTTCGTGCCGTCTGGACTTGGTGATACTTTCGAGGCGTAGAGCTGAATTTGGAGATGTAGCGAAAGACTCAAAGATCTGATCACTGACTACCTGGCTCTGCTGAAGCCAGTATATATAGATCTCGTAGCCTTCCGGGGCTTTATAGATCGTCTCTTCTGTGCTGCTTTCGACAACGAGAGCACAAAGAAATAGTCCAGCGATGAGCAATACAGTACCTCCAGTTGTTAGAGGGAACCCGTATGGCGCGGCGGGCTGGTCATCCTTCTGAAAGTTGGCCTGGAGTCTAGAGTGGTAGCTAATGGCACCGAAGAACACTAAGACACCCGCTTGCAATAGTACGCCGAATATTGCGACGAGACGTATCCATTTTCTACCGCGGTTTCCTTGTAGATTGAGAGATATGTTGGGCGCATTGGAAGTGATGTCTCGGACAACTGTTGCATGGGTTCTCTCTGTTTTGGCTTGCGTCTCTGGAGCCATTTCAACCGCCTGTGTCAGAGTCTCCGGCATCACTCGCATCTCATCTGAATGTTGGTTGTGTGACCTTCCTTCTAGGTCGCGGCTCCTATTTCCTGTATCTCTCCGAACGTTCCCTGGGATGGTTGTTAGCTAGTTCATGTTTGATCAGCTACGAGGGGTGCGTCTACTGGATCACATACTGGTGTTAAATATGCGTCCTATTCTCTTCAACAATCCATCCATCGTGATGTGAGTGGCCTCAGTTGGAAGTCCCTTTTCGCTTCTGATAAGCCCATCTTGAGCTGCTTCTTGCTGCTTCTGTTGCTCTTGTTGGCCATACTTAGTTGGGAGCACTCGGATTCCAGACTCGAATTTCCAAATGTGCTCCTCCTGGAAAGCCTTATCGAGAGTCATAAACTGTAAAGTCCCATGTCTTCGAGCGTCGTACCCCTTTGGGACAATACATATATACTCCCATATGGGGGCTGTTCCTTGGCATCGGATAAAGCTTTCGCCATTGTATAGCTCACAAACCTCTTGGGACGTTGATGACATTAGCTCTATCTCTGCTGTAGATAAGTTTTCCTTTGCTCGGCCAATGACTGCTTTTAGCCATACTGGCCCACCGACTCGAATAGCACTAATTAAAATTGTAATAATACCAAGAGGTGCTACTGCTAGAGCAATACAATCAGCCCAGCCCAATGCTTGGCTCATAAATTGCATTGTGACGCGTTCTCCAAACAGGGCAAGGATACTATAAAGAGATATAAATAAGATCCGGACTAGACATATGGGGGAGACTTACGGGGCCAAATCGGTCAAGAGGTTGTTAGTAAAGTCATCTAAAGAGTCTGCGCGTATGCAAGAAACCAGAGTCGCAAGGATAATGCATCCCCATTGCAAGAATTGGGCCATGGCTCAATAGGTTGGTTTCCGCTGTTTCGAATTAAGCTTTGATGAATGTACTTAAACTTGGTTCAGACCCCGGTTCCTAGAGTGGCTGACTGGGCATTCAATTCTGGGGTCTCGAGTAAAGAAGGTAAGCACTGGCGAGAGAGTGTTTTCGCTGAAATGAATAGTAAGACAACGAGGCTTTGGGAAGGCAAGCGTGACAAGTAGGTTGGAGCACCGCGAGAGTACAACTATTGTTGGGGCTTTGCCGGAGTTGTTTCTCAAATTTTCAGAGCGTAGTGGAAAGCATTATAAGTATAAAAAGGCCACAATGCCGCTTCCATCCTTTGAATAGGTAGAAAGAAGTGGATTGATGGATCATTACTTATTTTTTGAGGCCACCCACCTGAATCGCGGGCGCTTCTTCACAGTCCAATAAGCATCTTTCCTCGAATAATGCCGATCTTATGTAAGTACAGCAAAGCAGAACCACATGTTGTTCGCCAATCACGCACCATTGTCGCATACGACAGGTTTGTTTAAGAATGGACGTGCGTAAGGGTCGGAAATGATCTTAGTGTTAATTTAAGAAGTTTGAGAGAACCGGCTCCGACGCCAGGCCGTTCAAATAAGGTGACACGCGGGGTAGAACATATACCAGTGGTAAGAGCTTCTCGTCACCTGCTATTACTCTGGTCATAGTATGTAGTCGTACTGGTTGGACCACTTTCCCAAAAGGACGAAGCCGTTTTCATCCGAATGGCCCAGAAAGCAGCAATAACAGCTGGCAATAAAGTTATTTATCGTCACATTATAGAGCTAGCAGAGCTCTTATCGGCTGCTAGGCAATCTGCATCGGGGCGGGCCAATCTAGACCGCAAGAATCTAATGTTGAAGCATAGAGCAGGGTGGCCGGATTATCTTGACTTTTCAGCTACTCCACTCTTCATTCTTGGCGTCTGCTCAAGTCATTTATAATTGACACCACGTATTCAAGCTTGTTCCCCGCCTTGGCCTTTGTGCCTCACTACCCCGATTTACTCCACGCCAAGTCAAAGGCGGATTCGATACCTTTCAAGGCTTACACGGTATAATTCAGAGATGACGCCGATCCTGGTCGAAATCTAATACCTCTTGCAGCTATTCTCCTGTGACCATAGTATGGCTGTTAGGAGATCTCTATACCGCTCACCGCTCCTAGGTGTCAAGCCTCGCGTTTTGGATGCAAGAATGTCGCATCAGCGAAACTGATGGGTCATATCATATTTCTTGGCTGTACATAACTGCTCTCGTTTGCACAGCCATTGTAGCCTACCGGAATTCTTTCAACCCCGTACATGCTCTTCTTCTTATCTGATTTCATTCACTTGTCAATTATAACACAAACAATTTAACAAGCACGAACTTAATTTTCTTCCTTTTGGCAGTAGCTTACTACCGCGATACTGGGAACATGATGTCTCACGGCTGGTTACTGGCCCTTGTTGGTGTCTCAGCAATTGTTTTTCTTTAGGTTCAGAGGTTCAGTACTACCAGTCCAACAAAGACAACTTGAACGACCGGAACGCATTATACAAGATTATAAGGAAAGAGAGGACAAGTCTATCGTTTGATGATGAGGTCTCAGGGCTCAAGTAGGTGAGCTACGATCTCTAGCCATAATTATACAGCGGATTTTGGAAGAGTAGTTGTTAGTTCTGCAAGCACAGCGATACAGAAGCAATAACCGCAAGGGGTAAGATAGTATAGGCATAACGTAGATTCACTAAGACTATAAATTCACGAACAAGACTAAGTATGCGGTGCTCCTCCAGCCTACTTGGTTTAGAGACATCCCTGATATTTAGCCATCGATGGAAGCGTTATTGAGCCTCAGTGTCGAGACCCTGGACTGCAGCTGAGCTCAGCTCGTCGGTCTTCCAGCCAATTGGGCCTATTTAATGACATTGACCCCTGAAACAACAACCAGAAAGCAGTTAGTCTTTGCCGAAATATTAAAATTTCCAAAGCCATCCCTTTTCAGCTTATCTTGGCAGCGGATTATTGTTTCCCCGATTACGTTTTTTAGAAAGTGCTTTCAATTCCTACTGCTAAGAAACTGTTTTTTAGAAATTGTCATCGTCTCAATACGCAGAATTTGTAAAATTCAAAAATTGTGAAATATAACCCGACTCTAAAGTAAAAAGTAGTAAACATAGAAATTATTGTTAGCAGTATATATGTATTATTCTTCCCTTTCTTAAGGAATATTGTTTAGTTACAGAGATGTCTCGGGTAAGTGACTTTATCTTATCTCTTTATCTTATCTCTAAGTTTATAGTCTGAAATCAGGGGCGTCTAGGTTCCACTTCATCAATTTAAGTTCGGTCCCCTGAATCTTTAAAGTCGATAACACTCAATTTGATAAGATTAATAATTCCATAGTAGGAAGTACCAATTCGTTGTCTTGCTGAACTCAATTTTGAAGATCCGTGGCTTAAATGGCATAAAGTAAAGTAGCTTACACAATTGCCCTACTTCTCCGGTTCCTTCTGTGCCTTAATCTGAACTGCCTGCAGCGCTCCAGAAAAATTCCCAACATGGCATTGCAACTCATCCTTCCCGACAGTTCTTTTTTTCATTTTTCTTTCTGTCCGTGTGCCATTGGTGTCGAAGTGTCATCGCTGCTCGCCTTCACATTGCAGCTGCGTCTCGGCGCTTATCGTTTGACACGATTGGAGGTTGTTCGTCATCATGGCGACCCCTGTCACGACCAATAAAGTGATTCAAGAAGGACGCCACACGGCAAAGATGTCGTATCAGGGAACCTGATGTGTCGTGTCAGCTTTATTGGCTGTCGTCAGGGTGTCAGAAAAATTGGCCGCTGAGAGCATAAGAGACGAAATATTTTGGTCACCTTATGCTGACTTAGGCTGGGGTTGAGGCTACTTTATTTCTGTACCCTAAGCCTTAGAGGACAATTCTTCTGACACCTACCTGGCTGTGCATAATTGCTCTTGTTCCACAGCCTTTTCAGCCTACGCTTTCAACCCCGCACATACTGTTTTTCTTCTCTCATTTCATTCATTTTTCCATCCTAGCAGGAACAGATGCCAAACATTTCACTTGTTGTCTTTCGAAACTGACTCACCAATACAACCTCTAGGAAGATGTTCGCTGCCAGCCTGATACTCGCCATTGCTGGTGTAGCTGCAATTATTTCCCTTTGGTTTCATAGGCCTGTGGCTTCCACTAAAACAAAGACGACTTCAACAACTGCAGCAGCTAGAGCCTCAACTGTCAAACAAGGGCGTGGGGTCAAACTAGTCCAGGTCAGCCCATCTGCTAAGGGCTCTGAAGACACTCACGGCTCCCCTGAGATGGATACTGGCATCGACATCATTGCTATCCATGGCCTCGATACAGCTTCGCCACGCACCTGGGAGTTCAAGAAAGAAGACAGAGGAAAGGTCAACTGGCTAGCCGACAAACACATGCTTCCCGCAGAAATCCCTGGAACTCGCATCTTCACCTGCGATTGGCCAGCCGAAGGACTCGAAACAAAAGACTCGGTTTCACTCAGGATTGAGGAACTTGCTCTATCCCTACTCCAGGGTATACTTGGATCAAGTATGGAGAGAAAACGGCCAATCCTCTTTGTCGCCTCGTGTCTCGGAGGTATCATCTTGATGCAGGCTCTTGTCGAGGCGAATGATGAGTATGCTAGTATCCGAGAGGCCACTCGTGGTGTCATCTTCCTCGCCACGCCATTCCGAGGCACCTCGTTCCAAGATTCAGCCATATGGGCGCAGCCAGTCTTGAGGATTAAAGCATTAGTCCTGGGTAAAAAAGTGTCTAAACTGCTCGGCTGGGTTAATGAACCAACCTTTGACCTCACACGGCTCGTAGGCCAGTTTACCCGACTTTGTAAAGGCCGTGATCGCAAAGGCTTCGAAGTGTTTACATTTTATGAGACCGGAAACACCTACCTACCTGCACGGCTTCCTTTCCTCTCATTCCTGTTACCTGGATCCAGGAAACCGGTGAGAATACTTCCTTGTTCCTTCCAGGTTTGTTGTTAAGTCACTAACGTATTAAAACGTCAGCTTGTAGATATGAGTTCAGCGACGTTGGATTCTGTCCCAAATCCACTACCACTCCATCGGAGCCATTCCAAGATGAATAAGTTTTGCGGACCAATTGACAGCGATCCGGACTATAAATCCGTTGTGGAAGTTATTCAGAGGTTTCTTCTCACTATTCAGACCGGAACACCTTTGGAACAAGCAGATACCTGGATACGAGAAAAGTATTATGACAAGCAGAGGCTTAAGATTGAAAGGCTGTCAGGGGATCCTTTGGAGATGAGCCAGTGTTACATCAACCTGGCGCTTGTGGAAATCCAGAAGGTCGGCAATTCCAAACCGATTTCTGAGGAACTATCATTATCCTCTTTGACTGAGTGGCTGAAGCTGGAAACTCCGGAGGATGACCTCCGAGTCGAACTACCAAAGCTTTTTGATCCGCGCAAAATGCGTGATGGAAACACAACGACGCCGAGAAGAATATTGATCCGAGGTCGTGCTGGAGTTGGAAAGACAACTTTGTGCAAAAAGATTGTATACGACTTCATTCATGGAGGGATGTGGCAGTATCTATTCAAGCGCGTGATTTGGATACGATTGAGGGAGCTGAAAAGCTTACCGAACGATGACTACAACCTTGACAGTGTTTTGAAGCACATCTTCTTCCGACACCAAAGTCAGCACACCTTCCTCGCCAACCAGATTTGTAACAAATTGTGCACTGAATTGTGGCGAGACATAGAGGACACTCAATCGCGGGATACCATTTTTGTATTGGATGGTCTGGACGAAGTGCCGGAACTTACCATGGAGTATAAACACGGGAACCCTCATCCAGGACAAGGACTACTCAAAGGACTACTCAACAGACCGAATGTTATCATCACGACTCGACCGCATGCAACGTTGCCCAACGACTTCCAACCGCCTGATCTTGAGTTGGATACAATGGGATTCAGCAAAGATCAAGTCCAAACATATATAGAAGCAGTCGTGCCGGAGGACAAAGAAATTATCTTAGCATATCTTCAGAAGCATGACATCATGCAAAGTCTTGTACAAATCCCAATTCAGCTGGATGCCCTATGCTTTACATGGCAGGCAAGCTCGATATGGAACACTGTTATCCCCGAAACAATGACTGCTGTCTATGAAGCCATGGTAAGGGAGCTCTGGGGAAAAGACAACGAAAGGCTCGAGAAAGATGGTATCCAGATCATCGGAAACGCATCTCCAGCTGAAACGGAACCGTTCGATTCGACTCAGTACCAAAACCTTGGGTACCTAGCCTTCAGTGGTCTGTGCAGCAACGTGATTGAGTTCCATCCGCACCATCGAAACGCATTGTACAGATTCATGAGAAAACAAAGGACAAGTCTATCGTTTGATGAGACGTTTGCGCGTCTTTCATTTTGGCGGACATCGGACCCTTCCAACAGCCTACCAAACCAAAGCTACCATTTCATACACCTGACCTTCCAGGAATACTTTTCTGCGAAACACTTTGCAAAAGCGTGGCGATACAATCAGGATCTTGAATATCTCGAATTCCATGACGAACGGCCGGAGAAGCATGTGGTTTCGTGTCGCAAATTCCTCGGAAAACACAAGTTCACGGCACGATATAACATCATGTGGCGCTTTGTTGCCGGAATTCTGAATGAAGACGAGGCACAAGCGTGTCGCTATGTTGAGGCAATAGAGCAGGAGCCGGTTGATATATTGGGACCTACACAACAGCGACTAATCATGCATTGTTTGGCGGAAGTGACACAGTCAGCGGACCTTAGAAACAGGCTGGAAGAACAATTATCACAATGGTTGGAGTTTGAACTCAATTTCCGAAAGAGATCCCAGTTCGTCCGGCAGATGAAGTTCCCAGCGCGAGCTATAAACCTTGTCCTAGAACGGACTTCAGAAGAGAACAAGATTGCAATTCTAGATTCTTTCGAATTTGGTCATATTCTACCACCCACAATGGTAGAATTCATCACTGGCTGCCTGGAGAGCCGCTTGCTCTCACAACCATTGCAGATTGCGGCCCTCAAAGCCCTTGCAGGCAAATCTCTACCCATACGGACTCTTAAGTCTGTAATTACGTTGATGGATAACGATGATTGGGAGACGAGAGATTGGTCCGTCAGGATACTTCAATTCCAAGCCCCTTGGCCTGATGACATTTTGAAAGCCGTGATGACAAGGCTCGAGAGCCAAGACTCAAAGAAGGATTCGGGTGTCAAGCAAAGAACTGCAACAGCGCTCGGCCAAAACTCAATGCTGTCCGGGGAATTCCTTCGCGGAATGGTTTTGTGGATGAACGATGACAATTTCGGGACTACTAATGCAGTACTGAAAACACTCGGTTATCAACGTAAGCTGGATAAAGATATCATCTGGACCATAGCTGCAAAGCTTGAGGATCAGCGACAAGACATTAGAGTATTGGCATTCCAAACTCTTCACCAAAGAAAAGGACTTACTCTTGATATCCTCGACAGCATGGCGATATACCTCGAGTCAGAAGACATCAATGTAGTTGGGCTCTTTACTTACAGGAATACCGCCACCAGTCTTTCCAACGATATGCTTCGAGCTGTACGGAGAAGGCTAGAAAGTCAGGATACAAATATTCAACAAAGGGCATTGAAAGTGCTTCACCGCGGGTATGGAAAGTGGGGAAGAGTACCTCTTGATGTTGTCTCTGATATCCTAGTCAAATTGTTTGAGGGCGGAGACAATGAATGCAGACGGTTGGCGTTGACCCTACTCGGCGGTGAAGATGGACTGTCTGAAAGGATTACCAAAGCTGTTACGGCACAACTGGGAAATCACGACCAAGAGATATCTTACCTTGCTTTTGAAGTCCTCCTAGATCAGAAGATCAGTTGTGCGAGTGTCATCAATAAGACGATAAAGTGGCTCAAGGTTGGAGATCAGAACCAAAAAAGGGCAGTATTAAGGATCCTCAGCAGCAAATATATATCACACCCCGGTGTCCTCAAGGCTATTGTGGAACAGCTTGACAATCAAGACAGAAATATCAGAAAGACGGCACTCGAGATACTTTCAACGCTCGGGCGTCGTGAGGTCTTTCCAAATGACGTTCTTTCGGCTATTACAGAACGAATTTTCCATGGCGATAAACCTACGCGAAGGGCGGCAGCGGAGGTTCTAGCAGAGATTTTGGATCGACAGAGTTCGCCGTCTGAGCTGTTACAGTCTATTGTGGCAGAACTCAACAGTCATGATACAGGGACCCGAAAGGCAGCTTTGAAATGTTTAGCAGTTCTTGGTTCTGAACATTCCTTTCTGGATTGGACTTTTGATGCGGTAGCAATGCACCTTGCCGACCCAGAGCAAGAAATCAGATGCACGGCAGCGAAGACATTACGAAAGATTGCGTATACGCAGGTCTTTCCCGACCACACTATTCAGGGAATAGCCGCACTGCTCAAGGACTTGGACAATGTAGTCCGATCTAACGCGCTGGAAACAATAGAAGAGCTTGGACGTAAACAGAGGTTTCCGCCTGATATCCTGGAGGTTATAGCAGATCGGCTCAAAGACCCACAGGTGGAAAGTAGACATTTCGCATTCAACACCCTCCTATATCAACCAGGACTACCAGAGGATATTCTACAGTTCATGGTGGTAAGCGGACTCAAAGGGGCGGATCTAGGGATCAGACGCGACGCTTTGGACCTCACCAGACGACTACCAAAGATGTCTCAAGAGATCCATACGCTTGTAGTAGCAATGCTTGGTAGCGAAGTTGAGGGAGTTAGTCAGGACGCAGTCAAATCACTCGCTAGCCATGGTGATTTATCCGGTGACGCATATCCCGCCATAGCAATGCTAATCAACTCGTGGGGTCCGGGCACAAATCAGAGTGTATTGAAGTCACTTGGAACCTGCCCAACTCTATCTAGTGAGGTCCTACAGGCTGTCACTAAAAGGGCAAATGATAATGATCCCCTGATCAGTCAGGCAGCGGTGGAGACCCTCAAAGCCCAGCATAAGCTTCCTGATTCTATCTTCAAATCCGCCCTCGTGTATTCCTTGTGGCTGGAAAGGTCCTTTGTAGAAGATGTTTTCTGCTCTATAGACGATGGGGTTACGTACATGGAGTGGCCTGCAGGTTTTGGAAGAAGGCCTCTGTGGGGTGAGCCAAATGAGCTTAGGGAGGCAATACGTAAAATGCAGATGGAGCTGGGCATGCCGATGGGGTCCGAGGAGGTAGATAGGCGATAGTAACTACAGACTGCTTTTAGCTTCTTATGCAGACAGTCAGTAGTGGATGGCGTACAGCAACAGGTGATCCCATATTTAACACACCAAGATACAGTTTTCTCAAGGGTCAAGATAGGTAGGTAAGTTAACGCCTCTAAGAAACCTTAACGAAGTCTAGGTTCAGACCACACCACGGTAGTGATGCCTAAATGGTCTTTAATCGAGTACTTGAAGCCTTTTAGTCCCCATTCATTCCATTTTCCATCACCCCGTCCTTTCTAAACCCAGGCTTCATCTTCACTTGGATCTTATCTCAATCCCAGGTTCCCTCCTTGATCATGACTATCGTCCACACAACCAGCATGGACAGGTTCTCGCAATTGCCGACGTTGGTCTTGACCAGCATCCTCGGTGAACTACAGTCCGACAAAGATTTGTTTAATCTCATACGAGCGTCACCGGAATCACTGAGGATCTTTCTTCGCTATCGCCATACAGTCGATAGTCAAAGGCTTGCTCGGTTTCTCGATCTCGATATCGACGGCACGATGCTACAAGACGCTCTGACCATTATCAACTTTGCACACCTTGAGGGAGCCTCACTGGTTCCATTTCCTGCCATCTCAGATTGGCTTGACACGCTAAATGTCCGAAGCTTCCAGTATCACCAACACACGGGAAGCCTCTATCGTCTCTTTACTCGGCTGGTCGTGTTTATCGAAGACTATCTCGCTAAGGCCTTGGACCCTTTTCCGGCCCGGGCTTGCAAGACGCTCCCAAGACGCTCCCAACTATCGGATGCCGGATTCCTTCCATGCAATACAGAGGCCAAGAAACCGACATAAAGCCCGTGTCGATTGGCGAATTGCCGGCGCATACCCGACATCGCCTGTTACAAGCCTTTATCAGATACGAGTTGCGCTGCAAGATTTACCACCCGCACGTATGGGGTCAGCTCGACGGAACTCCTTACGCGGATATGATCGAGCAGTTGAACGAAAGACTCACCCTGGTGGATCTCGAAGAGCTCCACTGCGTCTTCGAATATTTCCGTGGGATGTACAGCGCTGTATTTACCCAATGCGATGACGACGTTTGGTTCCCAGATCGACCAATGCCCCAAGTCACGGTAACGAATCGACGAAGAAATGACGAGCATCCTGACCTCCCTTCTGCCAGAGACTTTGGTCTCTCATTTCCCGATAACCTCTATTTCGACATGGCTGAATTTCCATTCTTTGACTTCCTCTGTATGCCCATGGACGTTCTTCCGTGCTTTGGGCTGGACATTCTCAGCTCATTCATTCAAAACGGGCAATTCCATTTCGGGACTCTTTTCAGTATCCGACGCAGAGCTAATGTTGGTTTTCCCGTCAACAGATGGATTATGAAAGGGCGCTTCACCCACAATCATAGACTCTTTACTACTGAGTACGAACTCGATAAGTGGGAAAGGAATACGATTTATGCGGATGTACCAGAGGATAGAACGGGTACAAGGTTACTTCTTGGGGACGTCGAGCAAAGGGTGAAGGACTTGAGATTGCAAATTCTACAGTCAAGAATATATCGTCAACGAGGATGGATATTTTCAACTGATTCGCCTTCCCATCAGCCCACCCTACCATCTGTGGACGAGATCGCCGAACAAGATGACTCTGTAGGTGATTGGATGTGCCTTAACCCCCAAAGGAGGAGACGAATGTCTCAGAGGTGGCAAGATTATTGGGCAGGCCGGACTCTTGAGGATCCACTTGATCCGGATTCTCCGACCAACCAGAGTCGGAATGCCTATTTGAGTCTTTTTGAAGGTCAGTTTTCAAGTCCGATTGTATCCGATTCCTCCACTGCCCCACGATTCTTCTCAGTCGCGACGGCATCGTGAGTTGTGAAGATATTCGGGGTGGGATTGCATGCCTGTCATCCATGTGTTGTTTACATTGAGCAAAGCATTGAAATATATCTATCACCCCAGTCGGTTGATACTTAGCGATATCTTGAGGATGTGTGTACTACAGACACTTGAGATCCTCCTTTGACGTTGCTCTACAGCAGAAAGAAAATAAAAATGAGCAGATTCTTTTACCTAAACGTTGGATTCATTTTGTGAATCGTTGCAGCGCCCGAGGTGAGGTTAATAATAAAGATTTCAGGTGATAAGATTAGACGCTCACTCGGGCTTTCTAAACGTTAAGCATTTGGAGCATTATAGTTTATATGCAACACATATCATTCCTTCTAAGTCGACAATGAAATGCTTTCATACAAGGCATAAGATGCAGCAATTACTTACTCTTCTTGTCGCAGCTGGGTCACGGGTTGGGGTAGATATAACTTCTCAGGACACGGCATATGACTGACATCTCATCACACTATCGCTCGTCGATGCATTTCGCCAGTTTATAACCTATCAGAGATCGAAATCTGGTACATACGACCATACCCACTGGAAAATACGGGATCCCGTCCGCTCTCCCATAGTCAAGCCAGTGAGGGGCGGATTAGTAGTTGGGTCGGTGACGACCAGCGAATCCCCGCTGTTGTATGTTTTTTGTCATTTTTGTAACTTGTGCCCACTGGAAAGTCTTGTCTGGTTTCTTTGGTATAGACAGTGCGTAAAGTAAAAGATACCGCGGTATGGCGAGCGGGGTGCTTGAGAGTTTCAGGACTGCTAGACTTGTAAATGGGAAGGGCGAGGCGAATTGAAGCGTCAGCATGTAACATAACAGCGGAAGCTGCCTATCTATTTATATGCTGGTTGCCTCTACTCATCTTGAGGGTACTTCGTACCACCCTGTCGTCGAATCTCATCCATAATCTCCATGACATGAATAGTCTCAGACCAGGGCATGATAGGGCTTTCTTTACGACCAGCCTGTAGGTCCAGCGCCGTGTTATCCGCCTCAAACTGGAAGCCCTGTCGAGGCTTCAGGCTCCACTCGTACCGTTTACCTTCAGGTTTAGCACCCTCAGACCACCGGGGGTAAACGATAAAGGCGGTCGGGTGAGACGGCGCATTTCCTTCCAATTCGATGAAACCAGTAGTGCCCTCAATAGTTCCAAAGATATGCGAGCCACCGCGTGCAGAACTTCCTGTTGAAGTGATGACACCCTGTCTACCGCTGTTGGGGTAATGCAAGATGGCGCTGGTTCCAACCTCGACCTTGCCGTTGAACGACTGCGTCGCCATGATCTTGGGCTTTTCACTACCAATATCGCTCTGTGCCGCAGCCTTGGCCCCACCAGCGGCAGGGGTGGACGGGTCTAAAGTCGTAATGGCCCAGGTGAGTGAGTAGATACCGATATCAAGAAGGGTGCCAGCGCCTAGTTCGATATTCTTAAGTCGCGAAGTCTCGGGAAGAGCATCTAGGTCCCAGTGTGCATGGAAGTCACAGTTGGTGCGTGTAACCTCGCCAATAACCTTGTCTTCATACAATTGCTTTCTGATCTCAGCAATCATGGGTCGGTGTCGAAGCCACATGGCCTCAGCAACATAGACTCCCTTCGCTTTGGCAGCCTCGAAGACGCTGCGGGCCTCCTTGGCGTTGATCGTAAAGGCCTTTTCACACAGAACATTCTTTCCAGCATTGATAGCTGCCATGCAGTCACGATAATGGAGGCCGTGAGGGCTGCCGATGTAGATACAGTCGATCTCGGGGTCATTGTAAAGCTCCTCGTAAGTGCCGTACAAGACAGGCTTTTTCTCAACATTGGTCATGAACTTATCGACGAAGTCTTGGCCCTTCTTCACAGACGATGCGCCGATGGCGTGAATGATGTGGTTGGCCTTCGCATCGTCCCTGGGAGAGACGAGGTCTGACACGAACCAGGAGGATATGAGGCCAGCGGCTTTGTGTCATTCTTGTTAGTGTGGTTGTGCATGAGTTATCAAGTCGGGACTCACTTAAAATGCCCCAACGGCAGGTTGGGATTTCCTGATTAGACATTTTCTTCGTTAGTGGAAAATGGTGTTTGTTTTAGTTAAAGCGATAGTTGTCTGTGAAGACTGTGATACTACAACAGCTGAACTTTCATATTTATCATAACGATGCGGGGTAATGAAGATTCAGTCCATTACGTCAGTGTTTGTCTAATCGAGACTGATGCTATATTTAGACACGATCAAGGGTTAAAACAGTCAGTTACTCCAGAGCCTACCCTATAACAAGACATTTCCATTCTTCTGATCGCCCAGCGTGGAAGGAGTGGTCAAACCATAACAAGCATCCATCCCGGAATAAAAAAAATGTGTCACTTCCTACTAAGAGACCTATTGCAACCACGTCCACCTGTCCACTTTTGTAGCTGATAACAATCCCTCAATTGGCAGTTCTTGTGGTTTCGTCAAATGGAGCCGTTAGTTATCCCTGTTAGCCCGTTCAAAAACAACGGTAATGCTTCAGTCTGTGTGGCTTCTGAGCTCCTTTATGTAAGCAGAGAACTCAGTCATGTTGATGCAAAATACTTGTAATCTAAAATCCATCCCTGACCCGCGCGGTAAGAGGTATGAAGAGCCACTGATCTACACCCCCCCATAAAAGAGACATCGTTAACGCAAACGAAAAGGAATCAACGACCAACAATTAATTTCTATATGTAGGATTGGGGCGCAGTCCAATCCCCTGTGTTTGTGCTTAAACTCGTAACCAACAGACGAATTATAACTGACTGTCGGATGCATGGTCCCCACATCCATGTCTCAGCACGTCCTCAAGGATTATTCCTTTAGATAAATGGGCTCCCAGGCACATTATCTTCTCACGAACCTATACCAATAATTCTCCCTTCCCAGATATGCTGTCGAGTTTATAAGCTACTTACCACTGACTATTATGGAGCCTGCTACGAAACCTGAGAAGCAAGGCCTTATGGTCACATTGGAGCGCCAAGACTCGGCTGAGGCTCGGAACAAATCCTCCCTCAATCGTTGAGGCAATCGACGCCCTCTTTGATGATAAGACTCTGTGCGCCGGTAGCTCTCCTTCTCATCCCCATCATTTACATCAGTGCGTAACTTTCCAAAAATAGTAAATTTGCTCTCACACTCTATTAGTCTTGATCTCGATGGTCGCCTACCTCCACAACAAGGAACAGAGCTCTTTCGGCGATACAGTAATTGAAATCCTCCGAATTGCATCTACGCTGTGGCCCATCACATTCGCAGCTGTCTTGGGGCCATTTCTTAAGAGCATTGCACTATTGAAAGCCGAGAGAGGCACAACATTGGCTTCTCTAGAATTTCTCCTCACCAGTCAGACCACAGCTGCAGCATTGTTGAACCTTCTGACACTCAGAAGAATGAAAGAACTGACCGCCCTTGTTATTGCTGGAGTCTGGCTTTTGGGCCCTCTGGGAGGTCAAGCAGCCCTTCGATCTATCCACATACAGCAAAACCTCAAAACCACACAAACGCCGGCTCTTCACTATCTTGGAAACAACCAGAGTGAAATCGAATCATACTATCTTCGAGGAGCTGAGGTACATTCCGGCGCATCAGGAAGATTATCGACCATTGCTGGAATGCGGAGTATTATCTCTGCCTCGTTCTCCAATCCTGACATTCTCGTCTCGCATGCGAACGGCAGTAGTCCCAGCTTCGACAATGCCATCAAAGAACTTGGGGGTAGATCGCAAGCATCCCGCCTCGGGTACCGAGACCTTTGGCGGAACGTACGCGTACCTTTCCTTGAGCTTTTGCCTGGATATGACAGCGACAACCCTACATCATGGGTCTCAGTGCCCTCGGACCAGGTTATCCCTTATGCGTCTCTGATAGGACTTCCAATTCGAGTCGGGCCTTTCAATGGAGCTGGCAACCTAACTATGACGGTAAAATACCACTACCAGACACTCAGTTGCGGTGAAGACTTCGACGGTGCAAGCTGGGTCAAGAACGGTTCTACGTCCCTCTTTTTACACCAGACGACCTCGCCTATCGAATTGAACCTGCAGACCTACGGACGTCGTACGGGCACAGGTTATCCAAACATTTGGTTAGACATTGCCAACACCACTACGGCTCACCAACAATTGAACCTGACTAGGAAGGCGCAACTTGACGCGCAATCTAAACTTCAGCTTGTCATGGGAGGTAGGTGTCAAATCAGTTCTCGTGTGGATGAGTACCACAATATTGCGAGACTGAGGCTTTGCGATATTAGTATCTCATATATCGAGATGGGGATAGGATGCACCAGAGTCGCTCAGGATGCCGATCTTATCTGTCGAGTTGTCCGTATACGACGAGCGCCCTCTCGCCCTAACCAGGGAAACTTGACAGCGCTGTCTTCCTTTCGTATGGCTGACGGTAATTTATTGGACATCCCATTCACCGGCGCATCCGAGCACCCAGGTAATAGGGCGCCAAGTACTGTGGAAGCCTATCTGAGAGATCCAGCAAACGCACTAAAACGAGTCATTGACCCCGAGGACAAGGAAACAGGCTATCGTTATCTTCAGGGCTGTTATTCCCATGTACCTGCAAGGGTTTTAGAAAGGCGCCTTGCCATGGTTCTGAATACCTTTACCATGGCATCCTACAATCTGACTGCTCTGACCGGTGGTGATGGAGTTGTCATAGAAGAGGCCGAGTTTCCTTGGAAGAGTAGTACAGCGACCTGGGCACAATTTGCGAAAAACATCTACGTTGTAGATAGGTTGTGGCTCAGCATAACAGTACTTTCCACGGCGGCTTTGGTTATCTGTGCTGTTGCAAACGTTATTGTTCGTTTGTGTATTAGGGCACCGGACTTCCTCACCAGTGTAGCCTGTTTAACGAGGGACTCCCCATTCGTCGATGTTTCGAAACCTGTTGGAAGTGGTTTGAGTGGTGAGGATACTCTCAAGGTTCTAAGAGATGTTCGGGTTCAGATTCGCGACGTATACCCCGATCGAGACATTGGAAGGATTTCTGTAACGACTGATCTGACTCACCAAAAGCTGAAGTTGGATAGAGGCTATGAGTAAACATCATTTTCCCTAGACAGTAACCTTTTCCTCTGCGCTGGTCACAATGTATTGACTCTGGAGAGAAACAAAGGGCCGAGCCAGTGGGGCTTTTCAGTGTATAGAGTATGTACACAAGACTAATAAGTCACTTTTTGCAACATCATACTCGCATTGAGGTAACTTGAGTCCAGACGTCCCATGCCTCAGATGTGAATATTTTGTTCTCGACGAACATTCACGTGTCACAAGTCATTACAGAGCTGGTCCATGCACCAGGAGCCACCTGAATGATTGGTTATCCGACGCGTGTAGCCCCTGCATTAGTGATGTCGTAGGGCGCGGTTTTGTGACAGACGAGGCTAAAGTCTTCTAGACTCTATCAAAGCGCGTTCTATCATTCCGAATTGAGTCTAGATGCTTATCAGAAGACAAATTGATTCACAATTAAACTTTTCGCTGAAATGAACGTTCTTGACCCTATTCGGTAACTGCCGAAACATCTGATGGGTCTTGTCGATCGCTGAGTTCTCTCGTCCTATCACATTCTGACAGTAGGTTCCCTGTGGATCATCAGCTTCAGCTCTCAGGCATCTTCAACGGGCCGACGGCGTGAGCGATCCCACTTTTATTACCAAGCTGACTTCAGTGACAACCCTTTATCCAAAGGAGATTAATTATATAAAGTCATCTCGGACGCTGTTCAATGTCTTATCAGATCGTCAGTATTCAAACCAACTATCTCAACATTCATTTCATCACACTCTTTTGACCCTATTACAACCTCAAAATGCAAATCATCCAGCTCTCTCTTTTCGCTGCCGCCATGGCTGGCTCCGTCAACGCTGCCAAGCGTGACATTGACTCCTGCACCGCCGCTGCCAGCGGCCTCGTCGATGTCATGAGCGACATGCCCACTGCAGACAAGACTCTCGAAAGCTTCCTCGCCAAGCAGACCAACTTCGATGCTGTCGCCGACTCTTGCGTTATTCCAGCCGTCACTGGCTCCATGGCCGCTGCCTACACCTCCTACGCCAAGTCTATGGAAAGCTGGGTTTCTGAGTTCAAGGATGATCTCTCTAGCGTTTACGACGCCTGCAGCGATGTCCCTGAGGTTCAGGAGCAGCTTTCTTCTTACGACATTCCTATCAGCGGATTCTGCTCTTCTTTTGCTTGGGCTACTGCTTCTGCCACTGAGACTGGTACTGCCACTGCCAAGGCTACCAACTCTGTTATTGAGGCGGCTACTGGTTCAGTGACCGAGACTGCTGCAAGCACCGCCACCCCTAGCAGGGTTGCCGAGAACTCTGGAGCTCATGGTACTGGGCTCGGGGTTGCTGCCGTCGCTGCCATCGCAGGCTTTGCAGTTGCTGGAGCTTACTAGGTAGGAGACCTTAAACAACTTGGCAGGCTACACCTTAATTCTAACCTTCTCTCTTAGAACTGAACTTGGTGGACCTTTCATGCTGTTAACACTGTACATGATATGACGCGAACTACTGTCGAGGTAAAGACACCCTAGTTGTCTCTGTCTGTGTTAGCTATATATAGCAGGAAGAGTCTTACAGTTTAGCTACCTTTATTATTCTAAGTATATATAAGATCTATGCACTTTTTATAACGCCAACTCGAACCATAGCAGACATTCAGCCAATTAGAAATATCGACAATGTCTTACGTAGGCCTGCTTAACTAGATAGAAAGCATCCTAGGCGATTAACATAAAACAAGTTTTGCAGATTAATACTCCTGCTGAGTATCCTTGGGAACAAGGGCCAGATGTCTCAAGACTGTCGTTGCAAGTTTCCGAAAACGATAATGTCGGAATATCCTTTCTAGTGCATCTTGGGCCAACCGATAGCTTCTACCATTTCGTTAGGCCCCCCCCGCCAAACCATGGGTCAAGGGTTCTCCCTCGCGACGCCTCATCAGGTATTGGTCCATTAATTTGTAAGAAGGACTCTCTAGGAGGCTTTTCTTCGATCTGCAGATTCTTGTTCTGGGCCATGATGTTGACAAGTGTTTTGGCCTCTTGATGCAGCGCCTGGAATGTTCTTGCAACTTTTCAGTGTCAGGCCTTTCCAGATAGCGGCGATCAGTACTTAGCAAACGGCGAAACCCCACGATGGCGGCCCTGAACTACAAAAGAGACAGTATCCCGATGAAACCAACCATCAGTAGGAACAGTACCAGGTCTGGACTGAACTTCAGGATACAATTGATGATCTGATCTGCGAAAGATTATTAGTGTCGGGGTTAGAAAGAACCTGTCCTTGGATTCGCGGGGCGAAAGTGACCTTGCACCCACCTGGGTATCAAAAGAATTGGCCGTTCAAGTCTAAAAGACGAAATAATTTAGTTACCTTCTATAAATTTAGTGTAGCCCTTCGGTTATTTTAGTCTAATATCCTACGTCTTAGAAAATCATAATTTTGCTGCGTCTCTGTCTCAGTAGGCTGGTATTATTTTTGCTACATTTGTTGAGGCGCAATCAGGAGCGGGATCGAGCTCCAGTGCGATAGCTGAGGCGGAGGTGGAAGATGATGCTGGTGAAGTTATTGCTGAATAGTTGTATATAGCTAAGCACTATAGTAGTAGAACAAAGCTAAAGAGAATTGAGTAGTGCGTATGGGTTGACGATTTTGAGAAGACCGATGACTTGTAGACTGATAACTGTGAATGATGATGATGAAGAAGAAAGATTGAAAGACAAATGGAAATTTCTGATCAGTGTAAGAAGACAAGCACCCTCTGACATGTAGCGGCAGTATGGTGAATGGCGAGGAGCAGTAAAGAGAAGTTATAAGTTGGAGTTCGCTTTGTATAATCAGCGGAAAGACTACTTGGATTTAACTATAAGGTTCGGTGGACTTGCCTTGGTCTGGCTCGAACTTGTTTCTTGCAACGACAGTCCATAATGCTGTCTGGACGCTGCCTGCAAGAAAAGTTGTCCAGTTGCCAATCGTTATGTGTTGCACGTGTTGAAACATCGTTGCCGAAGGTCCAGACATTTCTGAGGTAAGGACCAAGCCACTAACGTGACCTGGTATGTGCAGCTGATTTAACTGGAGGAGCTCTAGAACCCCGCCACACCTTATCACATTCGTGGACAGCTGAAATACAATTATGGTTAGTCTATTAGCAATATTGCAATACATTGTCTTAGAGCTGTCATCTATTGAGACTAGAGCTACGCTATCGTTCAAATAGCGTAATCCCCCGAAGCTGGGGATTCTCTTGGTTCCCACGATGCCGTACGTACTGAGATTTCTTAATGAAATGGGACAGGGCTATAAAGGCAATGCTGATACAGGGTGACAGGTACTGACCTATTTCTTCCATTTGTTACGATAATCTGTCCTTAATAGCACAGATCTATTTTACTGAGACAACACAGCGGCTATTCAGCTATCCACAAAACCCCGCATCTGAATACGATGTCTCACTTGCGGCTTGCGCTAGAAAAAGGCCGTTCCCCGAAGCTCTACACTATCGACTACCTGCATTTATCCTTTCAGCTAACCTCAAGACCCCGAATGCGGACATATTCGTGCTGTGAGAGGTTCGCATGGCCGTTCGTAGCAATAAATCTGAAACTAGCCAGTTATATCCTCGGATTTAGACAAATCAGATCAGAGAATGCGGAGTGTTGTAGTCAGTTCATGACCCTGATTCGGTCAAGAGAGTCCGCACTCATACAAAGCGGTTACATCTTGAACAATCGAGGATGGGTAGAGTTTTACAAAGTATATAGATTGAGGACGTGCCTCCACATCTTTTGTATTATGTCTTCACTTACACTACTTTACTGCATTCTTCCATTTAGTTTACCCGTCCTTTCTCAGCCAGTTTCTTCACCATGCCTCAAGACGACAGAGAGTTGCAGGCCATTCTGGCCAACCAGGCGAGGCGTGAGCAGTCCCCGGACATCGCCAGCCAAGTTATGAATGAGATGAAAAATAGCTTGATCTTCGATACCAGATTCGAACACCCTCTACAAACTGCCCCAACTGCTATTTTCAGTATAGGTGCATGCTATGTCGCGAGTTCCAGTCCCAAAGCGCAAGTGCGATTAAGCCCTCCCAAAGATAAACAGTTCCAATATTTGAGGTATTTACTAATAAACCTACCCGAGACTATGTACATGTGCTGACAAAATCGAATGAAGATTCGATTTTCTCCAAGCCAACCTTGTGGAATGCGGCGACATGGGCCGTTTCGCATTCCTCGAGGCTGAGAGCCGGATGGACTTCCTCAGGATGAACTCACAAGTCATTCATAAAAAGGTATATTGTTTCCTATAACTGCGAAGTATGACGAGCTAAAGAAGAGGTAGATCAACGACATCGTCGAAACCATCGTGGATCCTCCGTCGGCCATGAAAATGCTCAAGTACCAGTTCCAAGAAGTCTCGAGAGGTGCACAGTCATGTCTCGAGGCCTCTATCGCCACGGACAAGAAGTTCACCGACTGGCTGCTCTTTGCCTGTGAATTGTACGCAGCTTGTGTTCGGCAGGAAAGTACCACTCGCGAAGAAGGCCTCGGTAATGAGATCTGCCTCGCCGCGGAGAGTACACGTATTGACTTCCAGCAATCGGCCGGGGATAAGGCTAGAAATGCCCAGAATCTGTTAGGAAAGCAGGTCGCCGCCGCCTCTGATACATTCAAGAAAGTCTCTGATGAGTTTCCGAACAAGTGAGTCTGTGTACCATTCGAGTGCCCATCCTAAACTGACTTCAATCTTCCTCTCACAGGTGGGACATCATGGGCCAACAGATCGTCGGCGACCTGACCGGTGCTGTCACTGGCGCCCTTAATGCAGCCGTTCATACTTTGATGAACACCCTAAACCCGGCGGATACCGCTAGTCCTGTCCCGAAGAATGCCAATGACCCAGGATACACTGGTATTCAGAAGATCTTCGCTCTCGTCGCTATCCTACAGATCATTGTCGCTGGTCAAAAGGACGGTGGCATCAACTGGGAGATGGCCAAGTCTGATGTATCCAGCAAGGCTGGTCCGAAGTCAACGATCACCTTTGTCGCCACAATGCTCGAAGATGCGAAGCAGGGCTTCACGCGGCTCGCTACCTCAGAGGAGCCCAGCCAGACTTTGAACCAAATCTTAAATGTCTCCTTACAAGTTGCCAAAGATTTGCAGGCTGCCGCCGAGAGGTCAATTAGCTACCCAGCTAACGGCACGGCGGAGGTCAAGAAGTGGCAGGCAGACTTTGCTAATGTCTACACACATGCGAACACTCTACTAGCCACGGCCACGACAATTCCCGGCGTGGTTTCCAATGGTGTAAGTCTTCCAACTCTCACTACGCTGTCAGAGTTCTAACGAAAACAGATCCCTCTGATGAGCGATTCGGGCGAGGAAGCCCGGATCACTTCTATGTCTGTTCAGGAACAGGGCGTGCTCGAGGCTGCCAGAGGTGGACTGGTCACTACCACGCAGATGCTCACAACAACCCGAGATAACTATGGGAAATCCACTGATATGCTGTCACAGCAGCAAAGCAAGCTCGCTGACATCCAGCAAACTTTCATGACCTTGACAACATCCAACATCTCCTTCGTAAGTACCTTTAACAATGCTTTCACCGATCATCGTTCTGACGAAAAGCATAGACCGAGATCAAACGTATCCTTTTTGAGTCTATCAAGCTCATTATGGAATTGAAGAACCAGATCACCTCATTGGTCCGTTTTTACAAGGGCATTGGTCCAGTGTTGAACGTCTGCACGAAGTCCTACGTCGATCCCTTCCTTGATACCATCAAGTCCATCGTTTCTGAGGGCAATGACCACAACGAGGCCTTCCGCATCGGCAACTACACACTGACCGATCTGCAGCGCAGTCAGGTTTTCTCGGCGGCACTCACATTGCGTTCTCACTTCGCCGTGTTTGGAGACGTTGCGAAAATGTGGGTGTCGCTCAGCAGAGAGAACATCTCTCCAGGGCTGAGGATATGTGACGAGCTTTCCTATACTGCTGACGGAGGTGATCCGGATGCTATTAAGTCCAGGATAAGATTGCTATCGAAGTGGTCCCAGCAGGCCGCGGACAGCATCAAGGTGGGTTTATTACGTTCCTGTCATTTACTCGTCTTGTTGCCACTTTCAAATCTCAGCCTTGTTTGATATAGCAGCATCATACTAACATGACCGACAGGAAACCACCAGCGATATGCAGCGCGAGGTCATGGACGGAATGCAATCCCGCATTGATGAATTCTTGGAGACCACCAGAGACATCAGCGCACCATTCGCTTTCACACTCAAGGCCATCGAAGCCGGCACCCAAGCTACCAGGGAGGCAGCACAGGACAGCATCGAGCAGAGAGCCAAGGCGAGCGCTTTGAGTCGTTTCGGTATGCAACCATTCTTAGTTCCTGTTCCATGATGATCAACCGACTAATACAAGGTCTCGATCCAGTTATTGTCGATTGAGGTCTCAAATTCATGTAAGGTCATTGGCTTGAGCAGATTTAAGAGACTCCCAGTTGAAGTAGGACGTCAGTGGTGACTTTCAAGTGCATCATGGGCTTCTTGTAGTTACCATGCAAACTGGTTGCCAATAGGCTATTTCAAGTATATCTATGCAGGCATTGACCTGGATGGTTGTGCATGCGCTAAGCACTTCCTATCTCTTAATGACCCCCGATTGCTAAGTCATTTTTAAATGCATTGATGCGGCCTGTCTTTAGTGTATTGAATAGGATTGACCGCTGGAAGCATGAGAAGCAAATTATTCCAGTTGCGTTATGCGTGGTTCAACCAACATCTGAGCCACTTTATTCTGTCACCCTGGGCCCTGGAGAATAATTCTTCTGTTACCCAATAGTGCACAAGCAAACAGTCCAGAACTCCATAAATGAGGCCATAAAGTGTAACACCTTCCGTATCATTAAGACACGAACGGCTAACGGCAACAACTGGTGCTTCGCCGCAGGGCAGTCCAATAGTAGCAGAGCAAGAAGCAAAGCCAAGACAGCCAAGAGTTCAGAACCAACAGAAGAAGTCACCGGGTCTTTAAGCGAAATTACCTAACGCAGTCAACTCAAATTGATAAGTAGTCACGTTCAGCGCCTTTTGAGGCTTTGATTCCATGCCATACTGGTATTGTCGCACCACTATCAGCCAGCCACGATGATAGCATTCAGACAGATGCTCCTACGCGCTATCTTCCTCATCTCTTTTATTACCTTAGTAATCGCTCAAGAGGAAGAAGAAGAGAAGAAGGAATATGATCCTACCGAGAACCGTCGTCCCGAAAACGTCACCGGGCTCGGTGACTTTTACGGCTGGGTCGGATCGTAAGTCTAATTTCTGCCAGTAATTCTTGGACGTTTAATTAACCTTTTACAGATACTATAATGCTACGGTAGAGGCTGAGTTTATAGTCGACTTCAGTCCTGCGGTCGAGCCCTCTAAGCAATGTGAGGAGGTCAGGAACTTCTCTACTATCGTCAAATATGATGCCATTCTCAGTGTTCTAGAACATCGGAAAGAGAACCCTGGAAATAATTCACTAGAATTCTGGCTTACTCTTATACCGCAAGCCTCTGGGCCTACCAATGTTTCTGACCTCGGTGCATGGTGGATGCGGGATGGACAAAATCGCTCTTACGTTTACTCGGCTCAGTAAGTCTAAGAAATGCGTTGAGTCATTCTTTGCTAACATTTTTCCAGGCCACTTGATATTCCTGGCCATGGGTTTATACCTTTCTATGGTCCTGACTACTTCAACTTTACAACTACCCAGGTCTCAGGAGGAGCTTACAATATTACCAAATCATTGGGAGGGATAGAAGCCGCAACCTGGCAGAATATGAAGATACCAAGCTGCAATATTACCGAATACAAGGATGATTGGAGAGTTAGAATCTTGGACATAGGATCGTACTTCACGCAAGACGAGGGTCTTTGGACTGGGCCGGTTGAGTATGACTATCCCAAGACCAGCTTACAGTTCGATGACAAGACAGCCAATCTGACCTACGCTGCCTTTTGGGAGGCAAGTGCAAACAAGCAACCGAATTATCTCGAGGTTGTAGATAATCCGTCGGTCCCTACATGGAGGCATACCAGAGTGCTTGGTCGCGTCTCCTTTAGCTTCTCTGGTGTTCTTGATGAATACCACTCCGACATTCTGAGTCTTGACAATTTTCTACCTGTGTGGCAACGTACAGTTGGGTTCGGAAATAATTCTGCCAATATTGGTTACGGTGATACTCCTGATAGTAGGGGCGAGAGAACGGTTGGCAGGGCTAGCTTAGCTTTAACGGTTGTCATTGTATCAATTGGTATAGTCGTATAGACTAAAATAGATTATAGAAACCAGTGTTCACTTCTATTGTTTTAACAGTGAGCTATTGAAATAGATCTCTGGTCTTTTCTCGATCTGATAACAGTGTCCAATCTTCCTGTTTGCCTACTAATAGTGTCTCATCTTCAGGCATGAATATCATCTCCAATTGTATGTTGATATCCTCTTCGGAAGCTTCCACTGTCTCTACTTCAATAACATCCTCCTCATCTTGATCGTCATCATTTTCGCCACCTCGCGAACTCTCAACAGATATCCATCGAGGGAACTTCGAAAGCTGCAATGCTTCAAGTCTTTTTCTAGAAAGCCATTTGTGCTGGACCTTGCGATATTGCAACGCACAGATGTACTCGCCCGGTGCCGTGAAATAGGTTTGCATATCTTGAGAGTGATTCCAATATCCCCCCACGTAAGGCTCAATACCCTCGATAAACGGAATAGGTAGACCGGCAACAGCTGTAGAAATATCCGGGATCTCAACTCGGCCACTGGTGCTATACCCTCTACCAATCACATGGGTAATTCGCGCGTTTATGATTGTGGAAAATCCCACAATCATGAAAATGCGATTATCATTATCGATCTGGCTCTCGATCCAGGTTCGAGTGCCAAGGGCTGCCATGGCCTGATTGAACCATTCTTCAGGATTGTCAAGCACGTATGTATGGACACGTTCCCCCTTGATCTTGACGCGGGCCTTCAACTGTTCTGAAAGTTCTGGTGATAATGAATTGCTAAGCACAGAGCTGAAGCCGGCCGAGTTCTCTTTACGTGTATAGCCAGATAATGCCTCGAACGGCGAAGTAAGCGTCCTGGGTGCTGGTGGGTCGTGGTAGTTTTGGTGGGGATGATCAATATTTGTGATAAACCGGCCCAACTTGACAGAGCTTTGCGGCAGAAACAGTTGCGGTGGAATGAAATTTAGAGGCATGACAGTTGTTTGATGATCACGAAGACGATTTGTTAGTCTGGTTTTAGAAGCAGCAATGGGATAATGTGTTAGCTATTTAACCCACCTTTGCGCAGCCGGTGCCCACGTGACGCCTGCACCCATGGGGCCACCACCTGAAGGCCCGCATACTGGATGTTTAAGCTACGTGTGCTGCTATGATTTGTTTACTGCCATGTGATGTCTTGATGTTTGAATGTCGCCAGGCGCTTGTGCACCTGACATTCGCCGATCCTTTCCGAATGGCTCAACGCGTAGCATGGCGCAGGCTGCAGCACTAGGCAACAACCAACAGGTCCTAGCTATGAGGCTTTGCCAACCATTGGGCATCAAGTACAAGAGTAAACTGTTATTTGAAAGATTAGGGTATGCCCGGGCAGGCAATGTAGCAAGTCAAGGGCCTTTAGCATAACTATAAACTTAGCCATCTCACTAGACTACGCTCCGAGGTGTCAATAGCCTGTACGGTGTCGGTAGAAGTTCGATTAAGAAGGCTACATAGAGGCTAAGCCTCATATATTTTAAACGTTCTGTCCATCGAGTACCTGCGTAAATATCCCACAGTTTCCCTCACCCTTCGGGTCAAAGACAGCAAACCAAACCTCGCGCCACCAGTTCCCCGAGAACTCATGCTCTCGCAACACTTCAAGCCAGCAATGGGCCACATCCTCAGGCGGATTGCTATAAACTCCACATCCCAAAGCACAAAGCACGAGCATGTCGTGCCTGTTCACAGCAGCCATCCGTAGACAAAGTCTCATCTTGGCCTTTGTTGTATCGCGGTCTCGGTCATTAGCAAAGACTCTCTTTACAGGGTTGGATCTCTCATATTCATACTCGACGTGACTCTCGACCTTCAAAGTTTTCACTGGGGGCTTGTGCAGTGCAGCTACTGTCACAGCGCTAACGACCGGGAGATCACTAGCAGGGACGTTCATGACTTTATGCCCTGAAGCCAGATCATTGCGCATGATGAGCACGTAAGGGCTATAGATAGCTTCATTTCTCTGCATCGGATACAGGCTTTTGTTCAAACTCATCGCCAGCGAGCTTCGGTAACAAAGTGCCTCCTCTTGTGCCATAGCACCGTTAAGCCAACCCCCGCCAGGACTGTGGCGATTGGCGAAGTTGACAACCAAGGGAGGTTCGCTCCCGCGTGACGAACCCGGAAGGTCATCATAGGGCGGGTCGGATAGCTCGATAGCGAGGTTGAGAGTATCGCTGTTGACGACTTTGATCGTAGCTGGTTCTGGATAGCGTGGACACATGTTGGGATGCAGTTGATGGATGGATTCGAAGGAATATTTCGTAGCATTTATGGCTATGTCTTTTGTACCCAGCTCCGTGAGAAGTCCCGTCAAGGCCGCTAGTGTATCTTGCGCTGTAGCGCGGTTTTCTTGTCGGTGCTTGTACTTTGTGTGATCGTGTGGTCGGCTAGGACCCGAGTCGTGGGAAGGATGGTGTTGTTGGTTCGAGCCTGGTGCTGATGGCGGGGTTCTTTGTGAGGCGAGCGCCTCACAATCGACTTCTCCTGAGAGGAGCGCCCTGAAATCGATATCTCCAGGAAAGAAAGTCATATTGTTTTTTCTGATACTGGAGATAGTAATAATATTTATTGTTAGCAAGCGACAAGTGCAAGTTTAACAATCAAGAAGCCAGATTGGATTTTAGAAAAGGGAAATAGTGGAAGGGCCAAAGTCTAGACAGTTTTATCACTTCCCGTTATAGAGTCGCCCCCTGCCTACCTCAAGACGTCACGTTGTAATGTCGTAGCATACAATCGGCATTCGCCAAGTAGACGTCCGTGATGCGCAGGAATTTGGATGAACTTATTCAGATAAACCCCGCGTTATACAAACTCGAATTAGAGAATTCTATCAAAGCTCTAGTGGCACGTTGTCGGTAAAACAAATGTGAAAGGCAAAAGGTTAAGTATATCAAGGTTCGCCGAAACTTAATCGACGTAAAATGGGTCGCCAGTATGAAAAGCACAGACATAAATTTATAGTGATATAATCGGAACATGAATTCATCCAAGCACATTGCTCTACTCATTTCATAACAAAATACAGACAGCCAGCCGTCTCCTTTCCTTTCATCATGACATAATATGAATTCCTTCCCTTTCCCTGACTTAAACACAAGTGAGATCAGCAGTCTCCTGGTCGAAGGTGCATCGGTCGGTGTGAGTGAAAGAAAGCTGTGAAGACCTGTTAGCTCTGTTCAATATCCTATGACTGCATTAATACTTACGTTGATCAAACCACCATCACCCTCAGTGAAGAACTGGTTAGGAGCAGCAATGTACATGCACTCATAATCAGTGTTAAGAATACCAAGGCTAAACTCAACAGAAGACTGTCCATCAATGTTGGCAGGATCAGCGACCGAGAAAGCCTTGTTATAACAAGCAGCAGCCTGGAATCGCTCAGGATCAGGGTTATTGGCCATCATAGCCTCAGTGGTCTGAACAGTAAAAGCTTCGCGACCAGCGTCAAAGTTGGAGATATCTCCAATGAAGCCAACTGCAGCTTGGACAGCTTCGTTGACGAGGGCGGTGACGGCCGCAGTACCAGCTGCGGTGAGGATAGCGGCGGTGACGGGCTCGCGCTTGGCAAGCTCGCGGGTGTGGAGGGTGGTGGTGGTGAGGTGCTGCTCGGTAGGGACTGCGGCGGCGTTGACGATTGCGGTGCAGCCAGCGATGGCGGTGATGATGGTGATGAAAGAAGGCATTTTGAAGATTGTTAAAGAAAGTCGCAGACTTTGTAGTGATTGAAGTAGTGGTATTGAAGCGAAGGGTGATGATGAAAGTGAAGAAACGAACTGAGCTAATGAGAATATGAGTTTATGACGAGAAATTTGTTGACATTTATAGAAGTTCTACTCTTCTGGTATGTCGCCTCTCTGAATAGCATCGTGACTGACTTCGTGTGTGATCCTGCCTTGCCATCGGGTTGACCGAAGCTATGAGACAAACAGTCCCCTGGTATACCTTGCCTGTAATAGCTTTAAGGTTATTTCAATACGCCTTGGCGGAAATACGTTACAGGAATCGAACTACCGGCATACCATAAAATCTGCATTATCGTGAGTCTCAAACATGATATCGGCAGGGATCTTCAATGCCAAAGTAAGTAACAGCCCTAGGAGCCGTCGGCAATACCTGGTTTCATCTGTTGTATCAGCCAATGAAGATTTATGCATGACGGACATCTCCCCACTTCTCCTCGTGGCTAAATTACCTATTGAAACTTGACGTCTTATCCGGAGTCCAGCTGAAACCAGGGTCTGAACTCTAATTGTCAATGAAGAGTCAGGAAGCCAAAGTCCAATTGAGTTCCCTGAACCAAAGGGCTGAATTCCGCAGTCTAGAAACAGAAGGTCTGACCAATAGAACCTGAAGCCTGGGCCGGGAACCCAACCTTCCGGTGTTAAGCTCAACAGAAAGTCTAACTCGACGATGGTAAGTCGGATGCAGTTAAGCTTCATTTTAACAACTTACTGTATCCGGATGGGGTTGACGGAGGCGACTCCCGATTCTACGATGCATGACTTTTGTTTTCTGAAGTGCTGGTAAGATCCGTTAGAGAGACTTAAACGCTACTGTCTGAAGCTACTATTTTTAGTCATTTAACGAGGTGGTGGATGTCCTTACATAGAATGGTAAAGTGGAGCGTCCCCGTACCGCCGAATCTTCAGCACAACTCAAGCTATCATAACAACAACCGACCAGAAAGTCACAAAGCAGTAAACTAACAAAAAGAAATTTATTATGAATGCCAAAAAAGTTGAACCTGTGTGCTTTCGACCGCGGCAGGAGTCGAACCTGCAATCTCTAGAGTATTGGATATCGGTGAGCCGAAATCTAGCGCCTTAGCCATTAGGCCACGCGGCCGGAACTGTTTGTTGATTGGCTCGCTTCTAGAAAAGATCATGTCGCTGGCGCGTGTATTTTCGCGTGCACTTTCGCGTTTCTCGTTGTAGGGTAAGAAGCTCACGAAGCCCAAGAAGGCGAATGAGTTACTTGATATGCTCTTGCTGTAGGGAATATGGATAAATAGTACGTTGAACTTGGAAAAAACGATTTTCTTGATAGTTGGAAATTAACTGCTTGTATTTACTACGAAATGTTACTTAAGACCGTGTTCGAACAATGGACATTGCTTTTGTTGACAATTCGTTACGTATCACCTCTTGAACCGCTTGAATTGGATGACGCCAACACAGACTTGAAAATCTCTTTCAATCTTCTCAGACTAATATTCAATCGGCAATTGACCGAGCTCGTGACCTACTTTACTCGTATTGTTCTTGAATTGTCGCCGAATAATGCTGTGCTCTCGTAATCGCCCGCCGACAATACATCCGAAACGCCGACTCTCAGCCGACTCGGTCCCGCTCACTCGGACGAGACCATCGGACTCCGACTCGGTCGCATCCGTCATCTACAAGCAACATCATCACCAGCGTGCCGAATAGCCTTCATCCTGGGACTCATATTGACCGAGGCAGCACTGCTCAATGTTATATAAACTCACAGCTCCTCACCACAAATTAATCAGAAAGATATCACAGATCACACAAGACTCACATTCGTCTCATCAGTAACAATGTCTCTGTCTCACGTCGCACGACGTCATCTCTTCAACACCCTCACGCGACCATCCTCAAGATCCTTTACCACCACAATGGCCCAAAGAAAAGATACCTGGTCCGCAGACCAATACTCCAAGTTCCTCAAAGATCGCACAAGACCTTCCACAGACCTTCTAGCCCACGTGCCCAACGCGTCACCAAAGCGCGTCGTGGATATCGGCTGTGGACCAGGCAACTCAACCGCCGTCTTAGCAGAGCGCTATCCCAATGCCAAAGTCTCAGGTTTCGATACTTCACCTGATATGATACGCAAGGCGAAAGAGACATTGCCTAATGTGGATTTTGAGGTCGCTGACTTGACAAGCTACAAGCCAGACGAGCCTGTGGATGTACTCTTCTCCAACGCGGTGTTTCAGTGGTTACCTAATGGCAAGCGCATTGAGATCGTTACACAGCTTCTCAATCATCTTGCACCAGGTGGATGCCTCGCCTTCCAAATCCCCTACAACCTTAACGAGCCTAGTCACGCTGTTATGCGCGAAGTAGCAGCTCTGCCCAACAAACCCTGGACCGAAGTTCTTGCCCGCGCAAACATTGAACGCGATCAATTTCCTTCACCGACTGAGATCTGGGATGGTCTGAAGCCTCTCTGTGCGGATTTGGATATTTGGCAGACGACGTATATGCATGTTATGGAGAACCATGAGGGTATCGTTGAGTGGGTCAAGGGGACGGGGCTGCGACCTTATGTTGATCCCTTGGATGAGAAGGCGAGAGAGGAGTTTATTAGCATTTATTTGGGGAAGTTGAAGGAGGCCTATACCGCGCAGGAGGATGGGAAGGTTCTTTTGCCTTATCCTAGATTGTTTGTTGTTGCGACGAAGGCGTAGATGTACATAGTGGGTACGCGACAAACAGCTAAGGTAAAGAAGAAATGATTAATTGCAAGAGGAATAGAACTCAAACAAGTCAGTTGAGTCACATTATCAAATTTGTGTCACATCTTGAAACAGTCTTGCTCAACCTTCCTGATATCCTTATAACCACCATACCCCTCTACCGAAGCATAAAAATTCCTTCACGTGTCACCACCGGAGTTCCCCATTCCTCCCCGGCCAGCCAAGAACCATCACAACACCACGGTTTGCATGGCAGACCGCGAAGAAAGCAGTCCAGCCCTCGAGGCACCCTCCGACGAGGGTCCTCCATCCAAACGCCAACGCGGCTTTATCGCAAGACAGGTACAGCACCAGAAACTTTGGTATGACTCAAGCTGACGTTATAGGCTTGTGAGTATTGTCGACAGAAGAAAACAAGATGCGATGAAGATTTTCCATGTGGTCTTTGTAAATCTTTGGGTATTCAGTGTAAATTCACTACGCGAAAGGCGACGCGGTGAGTCAAGCGCCTTTTGTGGATCGTTTGGTGCTAATGGTATCAGAAATGAAGCTTCCCTGGGAATGATCGTCAATATCCTCCGTCGCATCGAAGGTAAAATTGACGACGGCAAAGAAACGGAAAAAGCTCCCCCAGAAGCAGCTCGGATACTCTCCACAGCTCTGCGTCCTTTCAATCCCAAATCTCCCGCCAACTCAAGCGAAGTCCTCGGCGTACCATCCTTTCTCGCACGCCGCGACACCATCGTTGAAACACCAAGTGATCCTAACCCAGCGATATCATTCAGCGCGCATCAAGTTCTCTTCTGGCCTGCTATCCAAGCTGCGCTTCCTGAATCTGTCAAATTAATGTGTCAGGTGAATGGCCCGACGTACTCAACGCGCTTGGAAGCTGCAAGACCGAAACTACCGCATTCTACATCGGTGGATATGTCGTCCGAATGGCTGTCTAAACTCAGCATCGCAACGTTGAAGGAACTTTCGGATGTGTATTTCACGACATTCAACCTCGCCACACCAATCTTGGACCAAAAGACGTATTTCCAGCGTACGTTGGGTGTAGCAATTGATGGAAATTTTGGAATTTGTATCGAAAGCTGTATCGTCCTTGTCGTTATGGCGTTAGGGTTAATGGGACAAAAAGCGTTGCGAGAAGCGAGGTTCGCATCAACGCCGGTGTCAACCCCGTATCCTAGTGAACAGGAAGATGAGATGCCTGGATTGGACTTTTTCAATGAAGCGAGGAAGCGATTTGGCTTTTTGATGTGTGAACAGGATCTTCAGGCGTGTCAGTTCTATCTGCTCTCGGGGTATGTCACTTTACCGCGATTTCAAATATCGGGACTAACAATGGCAGACTGTTTTATGCAGAGGCTCTTCGACCCTTGGATTGGTGGTCAATGCTAAGCAAAGCAAGCGCATGCAGCGCATTCTTTTGGAACAAGTAAGTCACCACCCCCAATTACCAAACAACCCACTAACCTCCCCAGTGTATCGCGAGATCGAGACGAATGGATGCTAGACATGCAATCCCGTCTATTCTGGATAACAAGCATGTTCGAAGCCGTCCTCTCCCAAGAACTCAACCTCCCACCGAGTAACTCCCTTCAACTCGAAGAACACATCGCCTTACCAAAATTCATCTCAGCTCGGGATATAGCATCCTTTGGATCATTTCGCTATCCGGGTGATGATCCGTTTTTCCACTATCATTTTCTATCGCAGCTTGCGCATCGGCTTATTTTGACGAGAGCGCGTAATAGCTTGTTTCATTTTAGTAAGTGTGCTGATGAGGGTGAAGATGAAGTGGTGTGCTAACGGGATAGATCCGACGGCTGATTATCCGACTGAACCTGTTGAGGACGAACTTATTCGACAGTTGGAACAATGGCGTGAGAGATTACCGCCTATGCTGCAGTTTGATCCTAAAGCGCCTTTGACGCATGCTGAATCTCCTTCCGATGCGCTGGTGACGGCTTGGTTGCATGCGAGATATTTCGTGGCGAGATATCACATAGGTCGCCCTCTTCTGTGAGTATGCCGTCCACAGATCTCGAAAGGAAGCTAACTTTCAAAGACATCGTGCGCTAGAAAGACCTTCGTCCCTCACCGAAGGCCACCTCCGAAAATGCCGCGACGCAATAAACGCAGTTCTTGCATGGGCATCAGTCATTCAAGTCACCAACTCAATGCGAAGTTGCAATCCCCTCAAATTCTTCGTATGCAGCCAGTAAGACTCCCCACCCCTCCTACACTCCCTATACTTACCGTTCCAGAATCTTTGGCCAGATTTGCGTCGTTTTTGCACTCAGCGTATCACCATACCCCTACATCCGCGAAATCGCATCAGACGTGGATAAAAAATGGACATCCTTTGCGCTGGGATATCTTGAAAATTGTGCTTTTTATAGTCCGGCCATTGAGCAGGATTTTAAAATTGCAAAGGTGCTTTGTGAGGATATTGGGAAGATTTAAAATAATTCCGAGCTTACTAAGGAAATCTGGGTGCTGACAGGCACATAAAAGTCGTTTATATCAGATACTCCACCAAGCGACATTCAATGTTGCATTCCTAATTAATTTACGTCATTATTTATCGTCTTTTTTTGTTATCAATTCATCAGGTTTCGATTTCCAGTCCGAAGATCCACGGGCGTAGCGCCTCCGATGACGCGAACATTTCTCCAGTATAAGTGCCGAAGCTCCGGCCGGGTTTCCACTATATAACTGCGCTGGAATTTGATCTCGAAGCACTCTGTAATTTATCTACATTGTTACCTATAAGTCTTAAAATATTTATAAAATGACACAAGACGCTCTCGCTTTTAACTGTGCCGTCATCACCGGCGGAGGTGGCGGTATCGGTCGTGCTTTGGCCGAGTATCTCATCTCCAAGGGCAAAAAGGTTCTCATCGCAGGCCGAACAGAAGCGAATCTCATAACCACAACCAAGGAGATCGGTGCAGCAGGATATTACGTCCTTGACACGGGAAAGACAGATGACATTCCCGCCTTTGTCAAGAAAATTACCAGCGAGCACCCAGAACTGGACTGTCTGATCAACAACGCCGGCGTCCAACGCCCAATCGAAGTCTTGAAGAATGACGACTTCCTCCAAAAAGCCGATCAAGAAATCGACATCAACATCCGAGGCCCAATGCATCTCGCCCTCCACCTAATCCCACACTTCAAAGAAAAGCCCAGCGCTCTAATCATGAACGTCTCAAGTGTTCTAGGCTTTATCCCATTCAGCATCATCAACCCCGTGTACAACGGCACCAAGGCCTGGCTGCACTTCTGGTCCATGAATTTGCGCACTCAACTGCACGATACAAACATTCGTGTTGTTGAACTTGCCCCGCCTATGGTTGCTACTGATTTGCATCGTGAGAGGGAGAACCCGGATGATAATAAGAAGGAGCATGCGCCGCAGACTTTGACGGTGGAGGAGTTTATGGATGAGGTTGTGCCGAAGTTTGAGAGGGGTGATGAGACGATTAGTGCGGGTATGGGAGCGGGGGCTGTTGATAAGTGGTTTGAGACTTTTGGGGAGAAATATGAGGGCGCTGCGAAGGGTTACAAGAAATAGATGGTGTATAGAAATAGGCTGTGAAAACAAGCTGCTTGCGCACAGGGACATGTAACAATTTAATGTTCATAGATATATCACACAAGAAAGAATAGTTTTAACGTGACAGCAGTTTGTTAGGTATATTGATTCCACCCCAAGTTTACACACCACCATAAACCGGTTCCTCCTTCGTTAAATAGGTATCGTTAAATAATCCTCCCCGCTGACATCTGATGTCTAAGCAATTAAGAAGAGCGACAGAGAAGCCTAGACTGTTGCGTTGCGATAAAAGACTGCGCTTAAGCCAACTTTCGTGCAGGTACATCTATATCATCGTCAGTCCTTCCATTCCCATAAGTATTAGTCTCCCCAGGCAGGATCGTACCTGGTTCGCGACTCAATCCCTCATTCGGTCTATCATGCGCCTTTACTCTCTCAAGCTCACGCTCACTTCTCCTCAATTCATTCTCCTGCTCAATCTCCTTCTCCCGCTTGCCAACATGGGCAGGTGGCTCCATGCCCCGATGCTCATGCTCGCGACGCGCAAGCGTGTTGTCGAAGTCCTTCATGTCTTGCTTGCCCTTCTCGGCGATGATCTTGTTGTCGGTTTCTTTTTTGAGGGTTGAGGGGTCGTTCTTGTCTGTGTGGAAGGCTTGGTCTGTGGCGTCGAGGACATTGCCGCGGAGAGCTTCGCCGGCTCCGTGGATGCCTTTGATACCGGACTTGACGTCGTTGACGAGTTTTGACATTTTGGATTTTGTATTATGATGTGAGATTTTGGTTGTTGTGGTTCAGATTGTTTGCTGGCGCTGGGTTTATATCTTGCTGGGTTTGGTTGACAACTTGGTCGTGCTTGGCTTGGATGACGTAACTGGTATGGTGACGTAGGACCAACATTGGATTAGCCAAGTGCAACCCAAACCTGATGTCACAATTATACATAGAAAATACAAGGTCTTTTGTGAAACACACCAAGGAATTCTCTTAAGTGTTTTAGCAGCTAATGATCTGCCATTCGGAACTTACTATCTCGATTGCCGCCCGAGCGAATTTGCCGAGTAATAATAATTTCCACTATCTGGAATGCATTCCTGGCACCATCTATCTACAGCAATAAAACTAGAATTTATTACTAATTATTAACTAACGTGCATTATAAGCGAGTG
>QHHG01000329.1:0-27165 GCA_004367055.1 Fusarium sp. NRRL 66335
ACCTTTGCCTATCTATATTATCGGCACTCGTCGACTGACCGCAACAACCACGCTGCCAGACCTTCCAAGGAAGTGGATGTTTCTCTTCCAAGTTATACTCCTAGTTTGATACGAGACCGCCATTATCGGACACCCTACGACGCGTTACTACGAGCCCGAACTCAAGCCCGAATCTGAATCTCAGCCCGAGCCTGACCCTGCGCCGCACGATCGACGTATCCGCTCCGTCCCTGTCCCGTCGTTGTTGAACCCGTCCCTCACGTTCCCGCCCTTCTGGGTCTGCCGCCATGGCCTCTTCTTCCTTCCGAGACTCCATAAACTCCCTTGGCTGGAGTCGTCGCGATGAGCCAGTCAACACTTCGCAGCAAAGCGGATTACTCTCTTCCATACAGAGTTTAAACCCCTTCCAAGGAGGTAGTGGTTATGTTCGCCTTCCCACCACCGAGAGTGCCGGTGCGCCTCTGCCTGCGCCGACCCGACGTGAGGAGGAGGAAGGCTGGTTTGTTCGTAAGTCAACCTTGGAATACCATTTCATGTTCACCTATGGCATCCCTGCACCCCTGCAGCGGGACATGTGCATTGCATCTGAGCCATGTCCTGAACTATGCATGTGATGCGAGGTGACATGCCTCGTGGTTAGGAGACACTAACCCGACTGGCAGTTAGCCGATGGGATCGATTGTTGATCTTTGGAGCTTGCAACCTCGCTGCTGTAGCATGTTTTGTCATCTGCTTCACTCTATTCCCCGTCCTCTCACTGAGACCACGCAAGTTTGTCATCTTGTAAGTCAGGAACTTCTGCACGTCCCTTTCGGGCTGCCCTGCGTCGTCCCTTATTCTCCTTGCCGATCGCTGTCACGCGGGCTTGCTACTGCAAGGCCGTTTTGATTGTGTGACTAGTTTTGCCCATGCTATGATGTCGTAGATCCGACATGGTGAATTTCAAAATCGCATATAGAAGCTAACACGTGGGTACGCAGATGGTCTGTGGGATCCCTAATGTTTCTGGCGTCGTTTGCCGCTATTATGGGCCCTATGAACTACGTCTATCATCTTCTCTCGACTCCTCGACTGCCATTCACGGCGGCCTATTTCGGATCCATCACACTGACGCTTGTGTTTGCCTTGAAGGTGTGTTTAGAACTGCCCTGCAGCTCGACAAATACTAACAGACCGGTAGCTTCACAGTACAATTCTCACCTTGTTCTCTGCTCTCGTTCAGCTTGCTTGTTTGATCTGGTACTTGATCAGTTACTTCCCTATGGGATCTACTGGTCTGCGTTTTGCCACATCGTTTGGGGCGAGACAGGCGACAGCTTGGATGACCGGCTAGACAGTAATCTTGTCCTTGAAGACCAAGCATCCTTAGAGCTTGTCTTATCCTTGAACTCACTCTCAGGCTCCAGTAATATTGCAATATTTCCTGTATATCAGCTGAGCGCCTCGTGTAATATTAGCAACAAATGGCGAAAAATAGTTTGTATCTGGGAAAAAGACACTCGTCCATTTTGGATAATGGAAAATGTCATTGTGTGCTCAAGTACTCTTGTCACTCAAGTCCGAGCCTTTGCTCAAAGAGCACCATTTCGTGAATTCTGGAGCAGTATCACGAGCTCTGGCTCGAATCTGCAAAGTAACGGGAGATTTTAGATCACAATCCTCAAAACAAACACACAAACTGCTAAAACGTGAGCAGTGAGCGACAGTAAGGTTCTCACCGAAGCTTGATACATGGTATGTCTGCAATCTGTCGTCCAGTCATTCGTTGACCATAGGTTAGTTGATATTGGACAAGATAAGATAACGTTAAGAACTGCAGATGCTGTTACCCCAAAAGGGCAGGCCATCAGGTGTTGTGTCCAATAAGCGACCAGCGGCTGAGCGGCCTCGGCTTGCAACCTCGGAAGAGGCTTGACAGGGAGGGTATCATAAGTGAATAGATCAGTAGAGGAGTTATTGCAATCACAGGCTCGTGATTCCAGCCAAGATATTGCAAGGATCCTTCGGGCTACACGGAGCATTAGCTCCCAGCAAGGACTGCACTGGGAGAAGGATATGTATGCGTGTTGGTTTGTAACGTGGAGGTCATCAAGCTTCAGGTAACCGTGTAAGTCAATACAGAAAGTCTGTAGGGACAGCAAGACCATGGTTTGAACCAATAAACATAACATGTCTCTATTGGTCAACTACGATGTGTATTGATCTGGTACAGTTGAACTGGATTCTGTAGCTGTTTGCTCCATACTAATCGTAGCATCGGTATCCATCGTTTGTCTGTGGGTTGTTGTGCCCTCTTTTGGGGCGCGTAAAAACGGCAAGCAATTTGTTTAATCATCATCAGCTTGTTTGATCTACGTACATAGCTTGTACACACAGTTGTTGAAATCGAAATTGCCTGCTTGCTACCTTAGTAGGTAGTACTGGAATCAGAAAATTTGTCCTCTAAGCTTAGGGCACCAAAATAAAGTAGCTCAAGTGCTGGTTAAACATAAAAAAGCGACTAAATTAATTCTTTTGTATATCCTGCTCTTGAAGGCCATTCTTCTGATACCCTGACGGCTTGTCCTTGGTCTGATGCTCTTTGTCAAGTATAGCGACTGCGTGTCTTGATGAACATCAAACACGTCAGTAAATATCCAAAGTATCGTGATTTCAGTTCTGGCAATGCATGTTGTCTATGGCATCCATGGCTTGTCTTTCATAAGCCCCAAGCCGCTACCATGTTACTTACATGGATCAGGCTTTGTTGGAGACATGAAGAAATCTGGTTGCCCTGGAGTTTGTGCCAAATGTCTGATTGTCTACAAACTGCGCAATTCAACCTTGCGCTGTGTATCCATCCCACCCCAACAGGATGGAGCTCACTGAAGTTAAATCTAGGTACTATATGTAACATACCAGGTAGCATGGAAGTTCGTGACGCCTGAAGAAACCAAAGGAAGCAAAGCTAAAAAACAATCCTTCTAAGAAAAATACTCGCAAAGTCACTGCAACATGACCTGAGAAAAGCCGAATTATATTCGCGCATCTCCACCCTATCACGGTCGTCCGGGTTCGGTTGATGGTCTTGACCTCTACCCAGACCTCTTCCGGGGTCTCGGATTCATGACGGCTCCTCGCAGTGAGTAAGTACATGAGTGTAAGTGGGGCACAGTCAAGAGTGAAGTCGGGTGCTTATTGTATCTTTGATTTGCCCTGAATTCCACTGGAAGATGACCTCGAGACCCTGACTTGACTATTCGGGCTACCTTAGTGCCTACCTAGTAGTATCGCTTGCAGACCAGGGCTTTGCAGACTCCGAGTCAGTAATAAACAGGTACCCAGGTGGCGCTCTGGCTTAATAAGATTTCATCGAGTTCAACAAACCCATTGTACGCGCAGAACTCTACCTACCTCTACTAGAAGCATCTATGTATGTTGTAAAGTAACTCGACACAAAGGTTTCCGTTTCCCCCGCAGCTGACCTGCTTGTACAAGGCACTGCACTGCAATGCGCTGATTGAGTACCTGAGGTACTAAGGTCGCAGTTCAGGATTGGTCTGTAAGCTCTGCAGTGTATCAACCATAAGTAAGGCTGTCTACATCCAATAGGCAAACAGGCCAGGGCTATGCATGCACCTTTGTCTTGTTCAGCACTCGGCAAACAAATCCCTGAAAGCATCAAGGGAGTACGCCAGAGAGGGAATGAGTAAACAGAAAATATTTAAAAAAGACAGAAATCAGAAATAAATAGATCTAAGAGAGAGGTCGGGATAATAAAAATAAAAGTACCATGTGACTGTGCGTATCCGCTTAAAGAGCAAGAAAAATCTAGTAATTAGAGTGGGAAGGAAGAGGGAAGGTTCCCTCTACGCATTCATCCACCATCCCTTCCTACCATCATCAGGTCCTTCCCATGGAAGGAAGGATTCTCATTCGGCGCATCGGTACCTTCTCGATCAGTTAGCCGCAGTACATTTCCGTGGTACCTTCCGCCTGCGGATCAGAACTACCTTACTTAGAATTTAGAGCCTACCCACGCTGCGAGTAAGAGAGGGGGGGATAGGCATAGAAAAAAATTTATTATTCACACAACGCAAAAAATAACCTCCGGCGTGCATTTTCTCTTTCGTTGCCTGTCCGGTCTCCGTGCGCCCTCTTCCTGTAAAACACACTTCTCTCGCCAGCCCAATTCTATTTTATAAGAATTGCCGCTGCCACTTTGCCCTGGACCAAGGTCTACGTTTGTATACCTACATACGCTTACCTGATTCCCTCCCTCCCCAACTTTCCCATCTGTCACTTGAACCCTCCATCATAACCACCCCGCCTGGTTGTTTCTACGCTTTTTTCCGATACCCTCGCAACGGACAAAACATTGCAACGCAACAAGCAGACATATTCGGGTTGGTTTCTGATTTCGATTGTGATACCAGTACCTGATATTTTTGCCTTGCAATCGCCTCGTCCTTGTCAGGCATTTCTCTTTGGTTTTGCACCTGACCTTGAGAGAGAGAAAAAAAAAAAAGTTCCAAGGCCAAAATAGCACAGCCCGGGTGTCCTTATTTTCTTCCTTTGCCCAAACACGACAGTCTTTTACTTCAGACCATCAGTCTCGGTTAAGCAGACACCTTCTGACATCGCAGAAACGTTCGCTTCTCCTCCTTTGAACTTCTGAATCGCCTCCCACGCATCGTTCGCGCACAATTCGACTCAGCCATTAGGTCTGAAGCCCTCGACTCCCACTTCCAACCTTGAAACCCCTTCCTCGACTCGCGTTCTCGATATTTAGCCGCTTGCTCGGTTCGTCGCGATAACCGACGCCCTCATTTGTTGGGAGTATACAAACAGCAAACGACTGTATTGCACACAGGTGCTTTGCGCCTCTTCTAGAGTCCGGAGGGGCTTGAGAGACATTCTAGGATTTTACATCTCTAGAAATATTCATTTTCATTTGCTGGTCACCCGAGTGAATTAGACACATTTGGTCTACTTTTTCCGTGACCTTACGACGGCAAATCTTTTCAGCACGGCTCACTTCGAAATGAGTCCATCAGCTATTATAGAGACCAACGATACGGTCGCTCCTTCGATGACTTCTTACGCACAGGCTGCGAAGGGCAGTAACACTGTCCCTGCCTCAAATAACGCCACTGCTCCCGCCGACCCGGTTGCTTCCCCTCAAGATGGCCAGGCTTCCACGGCAGACGCTGGCTCTGCTGCAGTAGCAGCAGACGAGAAGGCTTCGCTACCTGCCTCCGAGCATGTCGACTCCGAAACTCCTGAGAACGCTGACTCCCCTGCGGTTGCATCAGAGAAGCAGGATTTAGAGAGCGTTCCTGGTTCTGAAAGCGACGCCCGCTCCGAGTCGACACAAAGCAGACGAACCGAGTCGAGGCGTGAGGATGACGGTGGAAGAACCGATCGCCCTTGGCGACGCAATGAGAAGACACCAAGGTCTTCAAGCAATGCCACAAGGTCTGTCGACGAGCAGGACTCCCGAAAGGCCAGGCGAGGTAAGAAGGGCAAGGCTTCAGAGAAGCAAGCCGGTGAACAAGCGACAGACAAGGAGCAGGAGACAGTTCCCGAGCCACCAAAGGTTGAACTTTCCGAAGCTCCTATTCCTAGCGTCAACGTTTGGCACAAACGCAAGGAGGCTCATCAGGCAAAATCCACCAAGCCTGCCCCTACGTCCGTGGAGGCTACAGTAAACGGCACTTCAAGTCACAAGGACGACAAGAAGACCGAAGTGTCACCTGCACCCCACACAAATGGTGTCAAGTCACACCAAAGACAGAACAGCGCTATCCGAGCAGAGCGAAATGGCCCTCGAGGCTCAAGGATGAACGAAAAGGATGGCAAGAGCGAAGTCCCTCCTTCTGTCGACGACTCGGCAGCGTGGCCTACTCCCGAGACTGCCATTTCTACCATAAAGGAGGACGGCAAGAAGAAGGCGGTTGAGAAGATACCTGAGAAATCCGACCGCTCTGATAAGGATAGCCAAGAGGACGGCAGCTCGTCGAAACCCCGACAGAAGTGGGTGAACGTGAACTTCGTCCCTACGGTTAACTTTGAGACTCAACTCCCTCAAATGCGTGGCTCTAAACCCCGCGGTGGCGCTCGTGGTAGTCGCGATACTACCAACCGAGCAGCTACCAACGGTGCCACAGATAAGCTGGCATCCACCTCGCCGGCAACCAAGATCAACGATAACAAGCCTCGGGATGCCTCCAACAATGCCGCATCGCAGTCTGCGTCTAAGCGTGCATCGGTTGAAATTGCCAACGGTCAGAAGAAGACCTCTACAAATGCGGGATCTGATAAGGCCAAGGACCCTTCCGTCCAAACGACGGTAAGTAACGCCGTGTGATACACGTATTCTGGGACTCGAAATCAACTCGCCATGCATTTGCGGTATGCTAATCATCATCTCGTACAGGAGACTCCCCAGGCTTCCCGCGATCGCCCCGAAGGCCGCGGCGATAGAGGTAGGGGCGGCTACCGCGGACGTGGCCATCATGGCCACTCCCAGTCTCAGCATGCTATTTCCGGGCCTGGATATCATGGCCAAGGTGCCAATGCATCCCGAGCTCAAGGTTACAGCCCCCCTATGCGACAAGGTGGTCATGGTGGCGTCTTTGTGCCTCCTTCTCAGCGAGGACGTGGCCGCAATGGCGTTAACAACTTCCATCGCATGTCTGCGCCTAACGGTGGCAGCCGCATGCCCGTCGCCCAGCCTCAATACCCTCACTACGATTATTCTATGGCGGCGCCTATGGATGCAACCCCTTTTCCACACCCCCAGTTCCCTCAGATTCTTATGCCTGCGCTGAAGGCCCAAGTCGAGTACTACTTCTCTGTCGAGAACCTTTGCAAGGATATGTTCCTCCGAGGACACATGGATTCACAAGGCTTTGTCAGTCTTCACTTCATCGCTGCTTTCAATCGGTTAAGACAGCTGACCGAAGACATCAACCTTATTCGACATGTTTGCGAGGAATCAGTTGAACTCGATTACGGCGTCACAGACGAGGGTCTTGAGCTTCTTCGTCGTCGAGAAGGCTGGCAAACATTTGTTCTGCCAGTCGAAAGTCGAGAGCAAATGGCCCGCAGGGAACCCGGCAACGTCACTTTCAGGAACGGATCCCTCGGCTATACCAATGGCCAATTCAACGGTGTCCCTCAAATGCCATACGGTACAGCCATGTACGTTCAAGACCCTTCTGTCCAGCACTTCGCACCGCATGGCGTCGATGGAGTCGCCCCAACTGGCACCGGCCAGCTCTCAGCCACAGTCCCTGACTTCTCCCCTTCTGGAACTGTTCCTCTCGTTGGCCCCAATGGCGAAACCCAGATTACCAGTGTTGAAGCTCTCACCAACGGCCATGCTGAGAATGCCACGCCACTTACCAACGGTGTGCACGCCGAATCATCCCAAAGTACTGAGTCTTAAATTACTCCCTCAGAAATGAGAACGTCGCTTGTTGTGGATATACCCTGCCTGCGTTTCCTTATGGCCTAGTATGCGGCATATCTGAATTTTCTGCCACATCATTGATCTGGGTCGATACGAATTTACGCGTCCCAGGTTTTACCAATGTTTTTATGATTTCAAGTCGCTGGTCAGAATTTGCTTTTGTTTTTACCCTGTCTATTATCAACCCGACACTGTGTCGATCGGGTTTTGACCCTTGTCTGCAATAGAGCATACGGCACATAAGCTGAGGGGTCTTGAGGGTGGTTTACGGTCTATCGAGCCAAGGTTACAGGCGCACAGAGACACCAAAAATGGTTACAGTTATCGAATTTCCCCGACAGAATGCGAAAGAGGCAGGGAGGCGAGGATACGATGCAGATATTTGATACCCTGTTGGGCGATTCAAATGGCAAAAGCGAACTGTTACGCTAGTACGACTGAGGAAGGTCTCCATGAACGACATATGGTTGACTCAAAGGCTCGATTCATTAGTTTTCAGAGGGGGCGTATTCTAGGGAGGTGTTTTGTTTGTTCGGAAGGCGCCGGGGCATTGGAAAACACTTGTCACAAGGTGTCTATGCCACAGTATTTGACATAACCTCGCGGGGCGCCAGGCGGTTGTGATGGCAGCCGTGAAGCAAGAGGCGTCGCTCTTGATGATTGAATCAAAGTATGCCGAAGCAAGGGGCCTTCGAAGGTTGCGGATTTAAAAGGATATGGAAGAAGAAAAGCATATGAGCTCACAGTATTGGGCTTCGACACACTGACTTTTTTTTTTTTTTTTTTCTCGACTGCATTTAAGGGGGTTTTAGGATGGTTCTGTTATAGTATCGGTGTTGATTTTTATCTTTTCATTCACATTCGAGGGATCTGATTCTAGATAACGCCCTCGAAATTCGCTAAGAAAAGGAGTATATTGTTATTTTCAAAAGCTGTACAATAGTTTCAATGTTCCATACAGAAAAAAAAACTTGTCGAGAGATATCTGTTGCTTTCTCGTGTATGGCTCTGCATTCATAACGCTTAATGGGGGGTCTATTCTACCTACCAAACCGTCATGATAGCCCGGATAAGGCACCTACTTAGTAGGTGGCTCATCATATTGGCGGGGTCAATGAGGGGTCGTCCTCGGATTTGGCTCTAGGGTACCTAATCATGAACCTTTACCAGACTAAGTCAATTAACTAAGTACTAATATATGTTTCTTGATCTTCACTGGACAATAGTGGTATGTAAGACGTTTGTGATTTAAGGGCTATCTAGCGAAGTTATGGTAAATAGATGCTTTTATACCTAGGTAATGGTTACATCATTAAGTAAATGATATAGCTGAGCCAGTTGTATGTACACAAGGTACTAAGGTATCAATAAATTTACCACAGATACCTTAGGAGTTAAGTACTCACCTGATTGTCTTGACACTTGCCAGTACTCTTTGCTTACTATCATATAGATACCTACTAGGTAAAGCTACTGATATATCAAAAGCTTTATAAATTCCATTATTATTTATATCGTCGTACCTACCTATGCTAACAACAAAGAGAATAAAGCTTTACAAACATATGTCAGCCAATGACGTCACTACCCGTAGCTAGCGCAGCCACTCACGCGCATCTAACTTTACCTGAGCTGATGCTTATACAGACCTCATCAACTTGATCGCCCTTATTGATACCGTGAACACAAGACAATATACGGATTTTGAGCTCTTCCGTGGGAAACACGAGTGAAGGTGCCAAGCACATGGTTTCAATTGGCAATATAATCCATTACCCGCCATGCCGCCAGTTATTTCCGGACGTGTTCGCAAATCAGACCCGAAGCAAAGCGCGTCTAAACCCAAAGCCAGAACCAAAGAGGAGCGCATAGAACGAAGGAGGGCAAAAGCAGCCGAGGATCAGCTCGAATGGGAGAATCAATACCTCCAAGGGAAACCTGCAGCATATTTTGCTGGGTATGATCGTGAAGTGATTCCTAACACGTCACCTTTTGTTCAAGTTGCTTCCCCGTTCAAAGGACTTGGTAAGATCGAGTTCACAGCTGAGACGGACGAACCTGGCTGGGACTTCTTTCGCTTATCCAGAGGTGAAAAGTCTAATCCGAATCATCATGTGTTTGTCATGCCTCATCAACACATTGGTAAGGCTGGTTGTTATTCGACTCGTCATGGTACTTGTTTAGCTCATGCCTCGCAGAACGAATCATCATCATCCCGACCATTCCAGATGGTACTATCAAGTGGACTGTCCTAATCGTTCCAACAGCTGCGACTGGATCCTCACTCGCTGTCAGGAAGTACCCCAAGATCATTCAATTCGACATTCCTGAATCTGATCTTGACGGCGCAAAAATACTCAGAGGTGTACATAATTTTCCGACTTTCAAGAACCACCTTATGAATCCAGACAAGCAGGAAATCATTTTTACAAAGAGCCGAAGAGTCAGACCCAGCCGAAGATGTTCGACTGTACTGTGAATCTAGACAAAGTGGAAGATAGCTACTTGGAGAGAGGCAATGGTGAGTTGCAAATACGAAGACCGAATGCACGGAATGCTCACTAGGACAAATACAGGATCACTTTGTTTCTTCCCGGACGGCATCCTATGGCATGGAGAAACTCCTTTGTATTTTCCCGTGTCTTCCATAACCTTTTGCATGCTTATCTTTTCGAAAGAGAATGTTCGCAGAGGTGCATCACGGGAGTTCAGGACAGTGGCCGTGGGCCTCATGATACAGGCCAAGGAACCGTTCTACGAGGGAGAAGACCAACCCAAAAAGCCTTTCCTATACTTCAAGGACATCCAGGGCTTTGGAACCAGGAGGAAACACATTGAGTGTTTCTGCGCGGCACATCAGATAAACCTCCAACTGGTTGAACAGCCGTTCTATAGCTACGATGACAACACGCCCATGGGCGGCTGGATGCCCCTGAACGGAGACGGTTATGACTCCGAGGACCATGGCATCGAATCAGATCCAGGACCAGATGTCGATTCAGAGTCTGATTCAGAAGATGATGATGACTGTGTTTTTCTAGGAGCTGCTTGATAAGTGACAATATGTCCATTGATGTCTAGAAAACCAAAGACTATATATGGAGAATAGACCTCAGTCTGGCACTAGGTCCATACCAAGTCTTCTGTGCAATCCAGTGTAGGGTTATGCAATGTAGGTAGCTAGCAAGTTATAGACTGAAAACGCATCGATCTCTAATACATACGACCATACCTACCAGAAAATACGGGATCCCGTCCGCTCTCCCATAGTCAAGCTGGTAAGGGGCGGATTAGTAGTTGGGTCGGTGACGACCAGCGAATCCCCGCTGTTGTATGTTTTTTGACGATTTTTTTGCTCTTGTATTATTAGTATTAGACCATGGTGGACCCAGAATCTGGGGTATTTCTGTAGGCTAGTATAGACCCACATGTGTATTTTCCAGTATGCAATATACTGTTGCAATTTTATACCGACTGTATCTTGAGAAACAGCAATACGACTGATGAAATACAGTTGGTAAGTTGGCGATGATTCTGTCTTGTCTCGCGAGTTAGGCATGAGTGGATGTTGGTTCACATCCCGTTCCATCCATCCATGGATGTCTTGGTGGTTGACGATGGACCAATGATGCGAGCCCATCACAGAGCCTCAGCTGAGTGAAGAAGGATTCGATCTGCCATCCAGTCAAACAAAGTCACCTAACCCAGGAAATAACGTGACGACACTAACTGAATGTCCCTGAACTACAGTACCTAAAGAGCCTCCATCACAATCCAACATTGACATCCATGCTGTGGATGCTTTGTGATCATGCGGAGTAAGCCCGCAGTGACATTCTAATGTCACGCTTTTCGCCATTATTATTGTCGTTTCGAATATTATATGATGACATGTTCTGCACTGGGCGTACAACCGGAATACATACCGATCTTCACCGAAAGAGCACGGAGCATAGCTTTCCTCTCCTCATCATTAGGCCAGGGATCGACTTGGCGGAATGTATTTTTGGTGGAGAAAAAAAGATGTTTGCCTTGGACAATTAATACTACACCCTCATCAGAGCCAGGGTATTGTCGTACCTACGGAGGTTCTGCCCCGGTGAGTCATGGGGAGTTCATACTGGGAGTGAGCATCGCGATGGTTGATCGTGAGATGTATCACCTCGTAGCATGGATGTGAGGCCATCGTGAAGCACCGAGCATATCTCACGCCTACGGTTCCAAGACCTTGTCGAAGCAAGTTAGAGAAGCTGCGCCGCATGATGCCATTTGACCCGGTGACCGAAACACAGGGGGTGCAAAAGACAGGAGTGCTCTCATATTTGTAAGAAGTAAGAGGAAAGGTAAGAAACAAGCAAAAAAGAAGTGAAGCTATCGTCAGAATCTAAATGTCTCGTGCTACACGCCGATGGATCGCCGACTGGGCATCAACAAAAGATCAAAAAGAACGGGCAGATGGTGCCCTGCAGGAATGTTAAAGCCGGACTCGGGGGCAGGGGACCCCAGAAATTGCCTAAAGAGGAAACATCAGGACAAGACCTGCAGAGCGCCTGTACTTTTGGTGAATATGGCATTACGTCAAGCGCCGATGAAGTGAAAGAAATAAAGATGGCAGTTAATTAATAGCGGACGGTCATTCTATCCAGTACCGGCAGGTGGTTAGTTTATTGCGGGATGAGTTTGCGGGGAAGTTACTGGGAGGGCTTAGAAGGAGGGAAGGAGGCGAATTGATAAAGAATTTTAGAAGGAAGAACCAAGACGAACGTTTGACCTTGATTTTCTTAACACTCAGGTCAGGTACAGTATGGAATAAAGCATCCGGTCAGACAAATTTAATGCACGTTCGCAACATAATTACAGAGAAGATCGGCATGCGTTGTGTTATGTTGGTTGGTGACACGATCAGAAAAATTGATCCTATTCCCGTGTAAGTGGAAGCAGAAGCAGAATCTTCATCTTCACCCTCCATTAGCATTTAGCAGGGGCGTTTGCTGCAGAGAAGCTTCCATAAAAATTCTACTCTAAATCTCGATATGAGACGCCTGATTCGTCATTGACCATGGCGCCGTGTCATATCCACGTGGGGCCGGCCTTGACACTGACTAACTGATCTACATACAGGGTTCGAACTTGAATACTTTCTCGGCCCGGGAGTTTACAGCTTATCGGCCTCCCCAGCTCGTCATGTTCAGAGAGACTAAATGAGAGTGCAACTATGTTGCTTTGATTGCGGATCTGATTATCTCATAAATTTGCCCTGTCTTCTCAAGTGAAGAGGTCGTCGAGTTGGTGACCGTTGATCAGTTCGATATTATACTTTTTTATGGGTCTGGGGATATGAAAAGCTTAGGAGGCGAGTATCAATCGGACATTCTAGTCCAGTTAGGTACTGTTCAGCTCAGACTTGCGTGGGGGAAGAAACCGAAAAGCAGCTGAATCTGGTATTCAAAACACATTCCGGAGCTTACCTCCGGCTGGTCTGGGGAAAAGGGTTCAGTGCACACGGTAGGTATACCCTCACCTGGAGAACTTGACGTCAACTTAACACAACCAAGGCCACTATGGTGGAGATAGCTCACCTCAAAACACCTCAGACATACACAATCGCAAAGTAAACGATTTCATCATGATGCAAAACGCAAATATGGGAGAATCATCGAGACGTATAATAAAAGACGAGGCTCTGGCTCTTCAATGCCATTACTCCAGGCATATCCCTCTGGACGGCACTACAACACTGGTCTCTCTTCTTCTTCTTCTCGTCATCCTCTTCCTGTCCCACCACCATCTTCCCAGTCCTACGGGAGCAAAAGAGTCACAAAGATGGCCGCTCAAACAATGGACAGGGCCATGTCCTATGTGACATTCAAGCCTGATATCGGCTCCGATAGATATGAAGCTCCCTACATCAACGACCAGGGATATGTCGACTTCTCCCCCGATGACCTCGAGAACCCACGAAATTGGTCCAAGACACGACGATGGGGAATCACATGTCTTGCTGTTTTTCTCGCCATGAACGGAAACTTTGCATCGAGTATTTTCTCAGGCAGTGTCGATTCTGTTGTGGAAGAGTTTGGAGTTTCAACTGTTGCCGCGAGCTTGACGACGTCCATGTTCCTTCTTGGTTTCTGTGCCGGGCCCTTTGTCTTTGCGCCGCTTTCCGAGTTTTATGGTCGCCGGTGGATCTTCTACATCACTTTTATCGCCTACATGGCTTTCAACTTTCTCTGCGCTTTCCCCACTAACTTCGGATCGCTCCTCGTCGGAAGATTCCTAGCTGGTGTCTTCATCTCCGCCCCACTGAGCACCACCCCCGGAGTCCTGGTCGATCTATGGGACCCCATCGAGCGAGGAAATGCTACTGGAATCTTCAGTTTGGCCTCCTGGGTGGGACCTTCTCTGGGCCCTGTTGTCTCTGGCTTTGTTCAGCTCAAGAAAGACTGGAGATGGGGCATGTACTCTGTCCTTTGGCTCGGAGGCGCGACTGTTCTTCTCATGTTTCTGATTCCCGAGACGCATACGCCCACTATCTTGGCCAAGAAGTCCAAGCGAGCTCGAAAGTCCGGCATATCAGGATATGAGCATGTTGTTACGGAGGGCGAAGAGGATGCGCCTAGCCTCGCTCAAGTTTACAAGCTTGCTCTTACACGGCCCTGGATTCTCATGTTCGACCTGATTTCCCTTCTATGCTCCATCTACACCTGCATCGTCTTCACTCTTCAGTTCATGCTTTTCAGCATCTATCCTATTGTTTTCAGAGACATGAGGGGCTGGAACGCTGGCGTTTCGCAGCTACCCCTGCTTGGCCAGGTCGTGGGAGCTGTCCTAGGAACCATTGTCATCTTCGTCGATAGTGAGCGACGACGAAGCAAGGATGCGGCTGGAAAGGTTCTCTTGCCAGAGGATCGACTTCTCATGGCCATGTTTGGAGGTGTTGCCTTCCCTATCACCATGTTCTGGCTTGCATGGTCAGCTAATTACAAGTAAGTTTCTCTCCATGTCCTTAGCAAACAACAGTTACTAATACTAAGAAGTGCTGTCCCCTGGATTGTCCCTACTCTCGCAGGCACATTCCTCTCTGCCGCTCTTATGCTTGTTTACGTTGCCATTATCAACTACCTCACCGACACCTATGCCTCATACGCAGCCTCTGTCATTGCCGCAAACACGGTTGCCCGATCCGCTGGTAGCGCTGCTGCTCCCCTGTTCACGACTCAAATGTTCACTGCTCTTGGTGTTGGCGGCGGAGGCTCCCTCATCGGAGGAGTTGCAACTCTGTTGGCTTTCATCCCATTCGTATTCTTCTGGTATGGTGCTCGCATCCGAAAGAAGAGCAAGTACGCCCTTGTTGAGCCCGAACAGATGGACAAGATGGATGAAGAGGCCGATCCCACTGACTATGGTGTCGACGCTGATGAGACCCATCACGCGGATGATATGGACCAACCCCAGAGCAAGACCGGAGATGCATGATTTACCAACAAAAGCCATCAGTATTTGTACCACTATACTTTCGCATTTAAGGTTGTTTTACACCTAGAAAAATCACGGGATACGATTTCTTTTTGACGGAGTTTGGGGATTTCAGGAGAAGGAGCTAATAGTTTGGATTTGGGTTGTTTGGGTCATGTAGCGTTGGTAAAGCATGTATGGGATATTGTTTCTTAGACTCTAGAGTGGTATTGGTACGGAATTGGTTCATCCAATATTTTGGTATACAAATAGCGTGTTATCATCAATTTCAACTCTTACCTTATCCAAGAAAGGACTGTAGTCTGAATAGAGGGAAATGTATCTTTGCAGTGTTCGGTTGCAAAGAAGACACTTCAAAGCACAAAATGATCATTTTGATATCATCGAGCAACTGCCGAGTCATTGACCATAAGGCTGAATCATAGTTACAGCACAACAGTACGCCTAGTGGCTCGTTGATTCAACCTCGTTTAGTCTCGTAATAGAGACGTCATTACAACCTCACAGTCAGACCCTGATCAACGGATATAGAAAATATGGGCCTTGTGATGGATAATTGATGAACACGATATGCTTCAGACACCATATTTCTTTGAACGGTGTGGCTTATGGCACAAAAACGTGGCTAAACGGGTCATGAACTATCATCAGCAGGCCCCGTTTGTTGCGTCACATGTTGTAGGCGTCACATCAGTCAAAGTTCAGTTCGGTGCGAAGGAAAACAGGCGATTGGACAGTCTAACTTCCCGCCCGGCTTGTCTTGTCTGTCTAGTCCGAGTTTCACACGGGTGACAAATGCTTCTAGAAGAGAACAACTGACAACTCATCAAGAGTGGCAAAGTCGGTCCCAGAACTAGGACAAGCACCTAATCGAGGGTCCTGGATATGCAGGCATCCTCCCTTGTGCGAGGTTTCACGAACGGCCTATCACTCCGAGGAACGACTTGTGAGCCCTCGTTTCAAGATGATCACTGCTGTTTAGAGTGTGCTTTGGGTAGAGAGCCAATTACCATGGCCGGGACAGGGTGAGGCTCTGAACAGTTGACCTTTGAGTGGTTGACAATAAGTCAACAGAGCAGAACAGAATCCGAAGGCACGGAGCGTCCGAAGACCCGGTCAATTGCCAACGCCAACTACCGCAAGAAAGCGGAGAAGAGCCCCTGTCAACGTCACTTCTCTGTTAACTCTATCGCGTTCGGTGTTGCCGGGCGTTGAGATGATACCGTAGTTGAAGTGAATAGTTATATGCACGATAGCTGTGGCACAGTTGCTGATAAAGAGAAACAATTCAGAGGTCTACTGTACTGGGCTGTGCTTAATGCCCAGCTGGCTGTCGAATGCCGCGCCCAGCACGCCCAAGACCTTCTAGTGGGCCTTGCAAGGCATTAACCCCTGTCTGATAGCGTCAGCGCTGTGCGTCCAACTTCCCGCGAACCCCTCTTCATTACGTCGTTGGTTTCGCCCCGCTTATACGTAACTGCCCACTTTACCTCAACTTACCTCTAGATACCTTATGTCTGTGAGAGAAAGGAAAGAAGCGGGAAGGGAAACGAGAGGGAAAGAGAAAGAGCACGGGTTACCGTAATAAAAATAGAAATAAAAATAGCCTGATCATCATAGTAAAACAACCAACACCCAGTCAAGCCGGCCTGAGCTACTGTAACGCAGCCTAACCGGAATCGCTTCCAAGGCTCTTAAAGTTGCGTCAAAAGTCACCTACATGCGTCCAAGGATACCTACTAAAGCATGGGTCAAGGAAGCCACCCGACTGCTTCTGTTGCTGCCTTCCGTATCCCATTGATGCCCATCCATCCACCAAACTAAAGTAAAGCAGGTGTGGCTTTGTCCACTAGCAGTCTGCTCTTGCTGTCTCTAGCCCACTTTCTGTTCTTGTTCCCGTTCCGTCCATCCAGTCGACTGAGTCCTACAGGTGCAGTGCCTTCTCACCCTTGTTGCAATCCCAAAGGACCCTGTTTTGCTTGGACCTGCCCTTGACTGTGGCTGGGCTTCTCTTGCCAAGTGCTTTTCTTGATCTGCTCCTCTCGCCACATCCATCATCTTTCCTTTTCTTCCTTGCATTGCCAGAATCTTACAACTCTGCATTAACAACACCCAACGCCATTCATCACCAATATCAACTATATACCAGAAATCGACCATTACATCACCACTAGAACATAGCGACGACAAAGGAATTACACACACCGTACTAATGGCCAACTACGACCCGTATGATCGGGATTACTCTCGCCGCTATGTGCGGGAGGAACGTCGAGAAGACCCCCGTTACCTTGATCCTCGAGATTCTTTCAGCACCAAGTCTCATCGCGAAATTGTTCCCCGCGGGCGCGAGGATAGTGACCTGTCGATAGAGGAGGTTCGTCGGGACTTTCCCCCGCCCGGCACCCGCGATATCCGTCGTGCTAGATCCGCCGGACCAAATTACTACGAAGAAGAATACGAGTATCGTCGGGGTTATGACCCTCGCGACCGCGACCGCGACTATGATCGCCGTTCTCACCGAGGACACTCTAGCCCCTACTACGAGGATGAAGAGCGCAAGCCCAAGTCCAAGGGAATGTCAAAAAACGAGAAGATCATTGCAGCCGTCGCTGGTGCCGCCCTATTGGCAGGTGGTAAGGAGCTGTACGATCGTCGCGAAGCCAAAGAGGAGCGCACTGAAGTCCAACGTAACCCTCTCTCAACCGCAGCCTTAGCTGGAGTTGGCGCTCTAGCTGCTTACCAGGGTGCTCAATTCTACAACAAGCAGCAGGCCAAGAAGGACCAAAAGGCCAATATGATTCTTCAACGAGGCCGTGACGGTTACTACAGCGATTATTACTCGGATGAAGACGAAAGCCCAAAAGAGAAGAAGGGTCATAAAAACTTCCTTGAGAGTGCCATTGCAGCTACTGGTCTCAGCGCTGCTGTCAAGAGTCTTACCGGTGGTGGCTCTGATGACAAGAGCCGCCGCGGAGGTAGCCCCTCCAGTGAGCGGTCCCGCTCACACGCTGGTGGCAACAGCAGTGCGAACAAGGTCCAGAAGGCTGCTATGGCGTCTCTTCTCGCTGGTGCCACAGAGGCCTTCCGTGTCGCCAAGGAGCCTGGTGGCTGGAAGGGCGAGAAGACCAAGCGCATCCTTACCGCTGCTGCTGGTGCCGCTGCTGTTGATACAGCAACTGACGACAAAGGCGGAAAGCTGGGTCTCGCAGAAGCTGTCATCGGCGGTTTGGTCGGCAACCGCTTGATCAACGGCTCAAGGAACGACATCGAAGAGGACCGTAAGACTGGTCGTAGCCGCTCCCGCTCACGCGCTCGATCCAAATCCCAGGGTGGAGGCTCTGGCGGAGCAAGTGGTCTCGCTGCCCTTGCGACGGCTGGTCTAGGTGCCCTCGGCGCGAAGAAGGTTTTGGATCGGTCAAGATCACGATCCAGGAGCCGCAGCGTAAGAGGAAGGGGAAGGAGCACCTCATACAGTCCCTCCCCGGACCGACGTCGTCAGCGTAGCCGAAGCCGCAGCGTTGTCGACAAGGCTCGCAACGGCCTGGCTAAGCTTGGTCTTGGGGCCGGAGCTGGCGCTGGCGCAGCTGCCGCGGATGACTACCAACGACGCCGCGATCAGGATGACTTTAGCGAACGTGGTGGCAGTCGCTCCCGCCGATACTCGGATGATATGTACGATGACCGACGATATGGCAACAATCGAGACTACTACGATGACGATCGGTCCTACCGTGAGAAGCCTAGGGAAAGGCGACGGGGAGGACGTTCCGATTACTCCGCTTCATCATCAGATATCGGAGATTCTGACGAAGATGAGCAGCGAGCAAAGAAAATGAGAGGTAAGCAAATTGTCACCACAGGCTTAGCGGCCGTGGCCACTATTCATGCAGCGCACGAGGTCTATTCTAGTATGGAAAAACGGAATGCCAGACACAAGGCCGTCAAAGAGGGACGACTGAGCGAAATTGATGCCAAGAAACTCAAGACCAAAGCGATTATGCAAGACGCCGCATCAGTGGGTATTGCCGCTATGGGTATCAAGGGAGCTCTGTCTGAGATGAAGGAAGCCAAGGACTTGACAAAAGAGTGCAAGCAGTTCAACCAAGAGAAAGCTCGTCGTCATGAGAAACGATTGCAACGGCGTATGAGACAACAATCAATGGGCGATGGCCAGAGAAGAGCCGACAGCTGGGCTCCTTCGTCTCGGAGGGTTGACGGGTACGACTCGGATATCGAGTATGAATACTTTGACCCCCGAGATCACGGAGGCAAACCCTACAGAGGCAACACTTTCCCTGCAGAACCATATGGGACGGACACATACAAGAGGAATCCTAATGGGTTGCCGTCTCCCTATTGAGCACTCTGTTGAACCTGCAAAGCATCTCCTTTCTCGCAAAACATTACAGCACATAAACTTATGACTTATGACGAGACGACTATGGCTCATGCTAAACCTTGAGCCCAACATACAGAAGTTTTATTGGACAAATGGCAATTGGAAACAAAAACAGGGAAACTTGGGAAGAGAAGGAAATTGGGTGCGAATATGACCTACGGCGCTGTGTGGTGTAGCGTTTGTTTTGCTGCTAAGACCCCTCTGATGCATCAGATAGATGAAGCACACTTGCTTTCTCCCCGCAACCATGCCCACATTTGTTTCACACGTGTATTCAAGACAAAGACTAACGACGATGATTACATTAGACCATCGCCGATATTGAGCCAGTGGCTCGATTTCTGCAGATATAGGCGAAAGCCCATGCCCCCATGGGGTAAGCAGCCTATCCTGAAAACGAAAAAGCAGGCCTCGGAGCCATATCCCGGCAGACCGGCACATGCATGGATACCGTCCAACGACAAGATGCATGGTCGCGTTCCACTACAGAAGTGATTGGGGTCTAGAAGGACCCTAGAATTGGTGAAATTGAGCGGGAGAGCTACGTTGACCCAACGAGATGCGATGAGATGGGCGGTAAGAAAGGGCAGGGAAGTGAATATGGTGACGGAAAGTCACTGTATGCACGATGATGACAGGTGGGAACGCGGCTACCCGGCTTCGGGAAGAACGGCTTTTTTTAGGAGGTGTTGCAGATCAAGTCTCGGCGATTGGACAAAGTGCAACGAGATCGGGAATGAGTCTGGGAAAAAAGAGGTAAGACAAGTGTCTCCTGACGGGATGTGGGCAACGAAACGATATGACATGATGGATATGGATATGGATATGATGCCTTTTCTTTTTTGTTTTCTTTTTTTCGTGGATTTTTGATATGTTACTCTGGATATGAAATATGGTACTTGGGTTGGATCTGGCCTAGAACCTATGACATCTTGACGAATCATGATCTATAATGAACAAGCCTGGCTTATGAAAACGTTTCCCCCCTTCTTCTTATTTCTTGGGCGAAGATGCTGTCATATTGTAAACCCTTCAATCGATCTCGCATGAGCACAACGCGGCACGATATGATTCGACTAGAACGAAAGTGAAACATCCAGTAAGCTTCACCTTTTCTTTTCTAGGGGCAGGTCTTGTCTCACTAGGATAGAACAATCAAGATCCTTCTCCTGTATCCGTGCCTGCCGCTCATTGTACGATATCAGATATGTACCCTGGCACCTTCCCCCCACGAAATGCCCTGGCTTATCCGTAGGTACTTGACCTTGGTTCTAACTTTAGAGCAGCTAAATCTGTGCCAAGACGTCATCGTACTATGACGTCAAGCTAAGTATCCACGTACTGTACGATGGATGCATGTTTTAGGCACCTAGTGTTCGATAATTCAGTCACAAGGCATTCATTTATGTGCGCAATGTAATCCGCGTCTTGGGGAAGTTGAATAGTAAGAAAAGTAAACTCCGTGCTGATTCTGTAAGTTAAGGGACCGTCTTGTCTGGTCACGATATGAAACAAATATCGAGGACAAACTTAGATAACATTAGGCGTAGGCAGATAATTATAATAGTTTGAGAGACGCATGATCCGAGCTGGGTGGTGCTGGTACTATCATTATATACGGATGAGCGTGATGTTCCGATCTTGGGTACCAGCATCTGCTTGCTTCCTCTATCTGCAATATCGTCAAGTATGCTCTCATGCGTCGAGCACTCCTCCTGCCTGCTTCCAGCTCTGCGCCTTGGAGAAAAGGTTGGAGAAATTGGCTGCTTGCTTGTCGTCGGCAGGGAAGACGTAGTCGATGTACTCCTCCCACGAGTCATCGTCGAGCTTTCGCCGTCTCGTGGTCTTTCGTGGCATCTGTTTCTGCACCGCCTCAACATCCTCTGCAGAGCCATGAGTACGCTCGAACGATAACCAGGCGTTGAGAAGTGACACGCATTCTTCCTTGAGTTCCCGGTCTCGCATGCTCTTGTGCGCTCGCTTGAATACCTCGCGTGCCCTTGTCTTGGCTTCTTCGCTGACTGGCTGCTCCTCGTCTCCTTCTTCCTCGTCTCCCTCGGGGATGTTGATCTCGAAGTGTGCGTAACTGATCCAGACCTTGACGTGATCCGTTTTCTCCAGAAGACGCTCGTACAATTTCCGCGTGTTAACGTACTCGCCTTCCTCCTCCTCGAAATCGATGTATGCTTTCCACAGCAGTTCGGGCATATCAAGCTGCTGTTGATGAACTGCAAGCTCAAAAATGGCGCGTGTGCGATCTAGATCATCCAAACCACGCTCCAGCTCCGCGAACTTGATCCAGGTCTGGCAGTTGGCAGGGTTGAATTCGATATGCTTCTCGTAGAGAGTACGGCACCGCACGAACTCAAACAACTTGCGCTCCAAATCGACGTAGCCGTTGAAGATCTTGTCCTTGGGGCACATGCCGATGGCACGTCCAAGAAGCTTTCGCGCCGCAGTAAGTTCGCCCTGTCGAATCTCGAATTGCGCCGCCATGAGCCAGATTTTAGCAAATGTAAACCGCTTGTGTGGGATCAGACCTAAGCACGTGTTGTAGATCTGCCTTGTCCGCTCTATATCCCGGCCTTCCATCTCTTCCCATATGGCATAGAAAATCCATAGATAGATGTATCGTCTCCAGTGTCGCTTCTCCTGTGTTGGGGGAACCTGAGCAACTGCTCTCTCGTATACGTCTCGGATTCGGTCGGAGTCTTGAGAAGTTTCCTCGAGCTTTGCGTAGTCGAACCAAGCATCGTAGTTCTTGGGGTTTTCTTTGATTAGTTCTTCGTAATGCCCTCTTCTCTTGGACAGAACAACATCCTCTACCCCATCCTTGTCGCCGAATTGCTTCTCGAAGGTTGTGTAAGCCTTATGGAGAACCATCGACTTGGATTTCGGTAAAAGCTTCTCGGCGTACTTGTATATCGCTCGAGCACGCTCATACTCTTTTAGCTTGGCCTCAAATCGAGCATAGGCAATGAACAATTTCTCGTCGACAAATTCATCACCTAGCGCCTGAAGTGTCTCGAGTGCCTCGCCGAATACTTCCCGGACCTGATCGCTAGTGCCGTATTCCTCTTCGAATTTGGCCCATTTGATCCAGTTGCGGGCATGAGGATGGACTATGGTAAAAGTGCGAAAGATCTCTCGTGCTCGTTCGAATTCGCCGTATCGCTTCTCCAGCTTGATGTAGGAACTCCATGCGGCCTCGTCGGGCCTCCATTGCATCCATCGATCAAAGACTTGACGTGTACCGGGGATGTTGCCCAGCATCTCCTCCATATACACATATTTGTACCAGATCTTGTCGACTCGTGGCAAACGTGACACGGCTCTGTCTAGTAGGTTTCGCGCATGGTTGATGTTTCTCGATTTCATCTCTGACTCAATATAACGAACCCACAGCTGGACGTTATTGGGGTGGGCATCGAGAGCGCGCTCAAAGATGGACTCGGCGCGCTTGAACTCCTTCTGCTCGAGCTCCCATTGCGCATAGCGCATCCAGTTGTTCAAATTGAGTCTGTTTCGTCGAACATAGTCCTCGAACTCCTTTCTCTTCCTTCCTTGGTATTCATGAAGCTCTTCCAAATCGGCGAAGCGCTGAGTGGGCGCTTGAACTCCAACTTCTTGCCGGTCAACAGCTTCTCGTAAAAGCTGCTCGGCGCTGATCTGGACAGGCGCAGCGGCCTTGTTCTTGACCCTCGGGGGTCCCCTAGATGACTCCATCTTGTACTATACAGCTTTGTTCAATTGGGTGATGGAGACAGTGCCGCTGATGCAAAGCCAAGTTGGGCGAAGAAGGAGGTTGAGAAAGAATGACGGTTGACTAGGATGGATGGATAAAGTCGAGGTCAACAGCGACGCGACAAGCAAGGCGGGCTCAAAAATTCAGGTACAGTTCGCAGGGGGGTTTAGTACGAACCTAGACCACTGGAGCTGAATCTAGCAAATGAAAAACAAGCATTGCTGCAGCTGCTCCATAATTTTTATTGTCTGTTGTGTGGCGCTCACAGGCAGTCTAAGCCTCACTGACTGCCTGCCTGGTCAAGTCAAATATTTAGCTACTCCATGATTTACTTCGTGACAATCACTTTTGTTCACCCACATCACCCTCTTTAATACACACCGTCATCATGTCGAACGACGCGGACGATCTGCTTCTGGACTTTGCAGACTCAGGCGATGAAGCTGAAGAGGAGCAGAACGATGGTCTTGTCAAAGACCAAGAGGCCACTGGTGATCGCGAAGGCGATCGCGATGCAATGGAAGTAGACGGAGACGCCGCAGCAAAGGGCGACGATGAATCTGACGCCGAACTGAGCGACATGGAAGACTCTGAGGCGACAAAGGCCAAGGTTGAGAAGATGCAGCTTGGAGGAGTCAAAGATGTTCGAAGCGTGGCCAGCTTGATGCAGACGCTGGAACCAGTTCTTGAGGTTAGTACTAACTCCCCCTTTTATTGTTTCAACGGTCGCGTCTTTATGGACGATTCGTTTACATCAGTTGGTTTGACGGAATAGTCCTGACGTATTACCTCGAACGCTACAGAAAATCGCACATTTCCGATCGCAAGCCGCGACGCAAAACACCAACATTGGAAACATCGAAGATCATCCCGAATACCATCTCTTGACACAGTCGAACAGTCTTTCGACCCAGATTGATGGAGAGGTTGCCGTCGTCCACAAATTCATCCGTGATCACTACTCGACCCGATTCCCCGAACTTGAACGGCTGGTCACAACACCACTCGAGTATGCCAAGGTCGTCACTATCATAGGAAACGGGCCGTTGGACTCGGAGAGTATCAAAGCTCTACAGACTTCAACCGACAACCCCATGGGAATAACTCTCAAGTCTGTCCTCGATGGACCCTCACTCATGATTGTGACAGTCGAGGCCACGACGTCCAAAGGTCATGAGATGACCCCAGAGGAGCTTCAGCGCGTTTACAGAGCATGCGAGATGGTCGTATCTCTCTTTCAAGCCAAGCAGACGTTAGCAGAGTATGTTCAGTCACGCATGAATATCTTTGCGCCCAATTTGACCGCTCTCATCGGTTCCCTTACAGCTGCCCAGCTTCTCAACGCAGCAGGCGGACTCACGGGTCTTTCAAAGACGCCTGCTTGCAATATCGCCAACTGGGGGTCCAAGAAGAAGCAAGCGGGACTGGCTACAAATATCGGTGTTCGGCAGCAAGGTTACCTCTTCAACTCAAAAATGATTCAGGATATCCCTAGCGACCTGAGGAAGCAGGCGCAGAGAATCGTATCAGCTAAGCTAGTCCTAGCTGCCCGAGTTGATCGTATACATTCAAGCCCGGACGGGTCTACAGGAGAGGAGCTCAAATCGGCATGCCTCGAGCGCCTTGAGAAGCTGACAGAAGCACCTCCCAACAAGGGTCAACGTGCTCTTCCAGTACCAGACGACAAGCCATCCCGCAAGCGAGGTGGACGACGTGCCCGTAAGGCAAAGGAGGCGCTCGCCATGACAGATCTTCGCAAACAGCAGAACCGCATGGCCTTTGGCAAGGAGGAGAGCGAGGTCGGTTATGGCACTGGCGAATCGACTGTCGGTATGGGCATGATCGGACAGTCAAACGACGGACGTATTCGCGGTACCCAGATCGATCAACGTACACGCGCCAAACTGGGTGCCAAAAGCAAGGGCTGGGGTGGAAACAGCGCCGCGGGTGGTGCTGCCTCGTCTATCGGTGGTTTTGGTCAAGCATCCAACATTGATCTCAGAGGGCGTGGTTTGCGAGCTTCTGGTGTCGGCAGTACAGTTGGATCAGCGACAGGTACAGCGTCATCTCTGGCGTTTACCCCCGTCCAGGGTCTGGAACTCGTGGATCCTAAGATGCAGGCAGAGCTCAGCAAGAAGCGCAAGGCGGAGGAGGACAGATGGTTCAAGGGCGGTACCTTTACTCAAGTTAGAGGATCGTCGAACGCCAACGGGTTCAAGGTACCAGACCTTCCCGCAGCCAAGCGAGTCGATACAGGATCAACCAAATCGGGCTCCTCAACAGCGAAATAATCAAGCAGAATTTCATCATTTTTCAGGAACAATACGGTGCAGTACAGTATAGTACGGTACGACACGACATGTGACAGTATTGGACTGTGGAAGTGGATGTTAGGTTTGGATCGTGATGGGAAAGTACCCAAACAGCATGGGGAATTTGACATTAGCATCATCGCGATCATCGCCGATGATGTATGTATCGCATCAGCTTTGTCATTCGTGGAGCTGGTGCTGAACCCAGCTTGCACGTATCACAATGCGACGCCAGCCATAGCTAAAGCTACACCAAAGCAACAACAACAAGAGCACCAGAAAAAAATCCCACAGAAAGAGCAATTATAATTTTTCCCAAGGCGGGTGTCCGGCGAACAAGGCGTTTCAGGGAGAGAGAACCCGCGAATCTCAAGAGCGGGGAAGGATGGAAAAGTAAATTAGTCGAACTTCAGTAGCTCAAATTCGATGGTAGTTCTGAAATGCATTGACTGATTATACAGAGAACTGGGCCTGAAGTGGTTAATGAAAACAGGCTTTGTGAAAGTTTCGCACACAAGCCAGAGTTGCTGGGTTGATACATACCTGGGTCTAGCAAGTAAGTGGACGGCTGAGGTAGTACTATCCGTATAATGTAGGTTAGTCCAGAACCGGGGTAATTAAGAGAGAGTATAAATCACAAATCTCGATCGATCGACAGTGATCACCGAATTTCCCATCAGCGTGACCTGTCAAACGGAAACATGGTCGCAGCATATTGGTCTCTTTTCTTTTTCAAAGGATTCTATGCCGCATCACGAGAGGCCCTCTGTGCTTCCAGCCGCACTAGGGATTCATTCCTAGGTTCCGAGACGTTGAAATGTTGGTATTACGGTTGGGTAGTGTAATGTAAGCATATGGTTAGCCGGCTGCCCTGATAGATTCGGCTGGGTTGCAGTTACAGGGTAACATCCATTGTGTTATCTAGGCTTCAGCCCGCTGTGGTGCAGCATATTCCTAGTTGTCGTCAACGGTAAGTACTGTACAGTACTGTACCGGAACCCTGCTGTTCTTCCGACAAGGGTAGTCCCTTTACACCGCCAGAAACACTTGTTTCAGGGTATCGAGATGTGAGAATGCCGTCTTGTCACTGCGTACAGGTACTGTATCTCAATATACAAATTGCATTGCACTGCCACTTGCTGGAACAAGCAAGTTGGCACGGCGAATGCTGGGCAGAGTTGGCAAGATCGATCGATTCAATGCCTGGATCAACTCACCCCTTGATACTGTAGAGATTGACCCTGATTTCCTGAACCTGCTGACAATTGTAACTAACCACTAGGGCTCATACCATAGCAAGATCATCAACGTCCTGAGAGATAGTGGATATGAGAATGAGGCACGAGGTTGTCAGGTTATTCTCTTCCAGTTCTTTGACGCAGACTAACACCAGGAAGCTATGATTTAGGTTAGCCAAGAAGAGCATGGCCTTCCGCAGACTGTTGCATTGCGAACAGGAGCTTCCCACTGGTAGAAGAAGACATCATGGCGTGGTAGTCTATGAACCCCGCGTATCCGATTCCGAATAAGGGCTCTTGTTGCTCGCGGACTAACCCCCCTTGTAGTAATCAGCAAAACATGGTAGGACAGCAACATAGAAAAGGCAATATGACAACTGGAACACCAGCTCACTATGACTGCGCAGTGTTTGCAACGTTCAGCACCGAAGAGATTGAGGGCATGCGTGATCAAGTGGGTATGATGGGTTACCATAGTGATACTGTACCACATTCTGGCACGGGTTGAATGTTCAAAGGTGGGGGGCGGGGGGGGT
>QHHG01000333.1:0-19317 GCA_004367055.1 Fusarium sp. NRRL 66335
ACTCGGTGTTCTTTACGCCACGATCAGCACCTCTTTGGTCTCAACTTGTTGCGCCCCCGCCCCTTGCCCCTCCCGACTGGATCCGCTCTCGTACGCGCCGCCTCTTCCTCGTCTCGCTGGGTGTCCCTGTTGATCTGGATGAGATTCTGCCCGCCTCCAAGCAAAAGAAACTTGTTCTCCCCTCACTGAATGTTCCTGGGCTTTCCCCTCGAAATTCTACAGATTCTAGATCTGTCTCACGGTTACGGCAGGGTGAGGGCAACAACTCATCTACGTCAGTTGACACTCAAGGAAAGCCTTCTGCATCGTCAAGGAAGCGTCGTGGGCCACCACCGCAGCCTGAGCTGGATCTCGTGGCTGCTCGTCACCTCTGCCAAACTACGGACGAAGCTCTTGACGGTATGACCGATGATGAACTCAAAGCTCACATCGCCAAGCTGGAAGGCCTGGAAGAAGCGGCGAAAGAGGCGCTGGAGTATTGGAAAAAGAGGACAGACGAAAAGATTGGCGACAGGGAAGCGTTCGAAGGGGTTATAGAAAACTTGGTCAAACACGCGCGCAAAGTTCGCAAATAGATATTGTAATATAATTCTTGGAGGTTTGGTCATGATGATCTCTTCATTTCCTGCTATGACCACTTGGCGAAAACTTTTGCTCTTCCCCTGTGAGGTTGATGTAACCCCTTGATGCATTTACAGCGCAACTACACAGCTTGTCCACTAGTCGCAACCACAAGTGCTTGAGGCATGTTGACCAGGACATTTCTATAACCCCCTTTTCCCTCGCCCCCATGCTCCCGAAAAAAGACCACTTTTAACACCATGCCTGGTCCAGCGCCAACCTTCTACTCAAGTTGCCTTCGAGGGCTCTGTTCTTCAAAACTTGGCGTTCTCGAGCTCGGCATATCACGCAGCTGAAAAGTCCTGCGAGAAGGGTTTCAATTGTTTCGTTTCTACATGATCGTTTAGGAAGTGCTAGGCTCGAGTGTCACACCACTGTTAAAAATAGTTAGCCGAGATGTTCTCTCAGGGGATGGATGGGAATATTTAAGGGAAAGTAACTTACGCAGCAATGGTGGCCCAACCAATAAGACGCCAATGCTTCTCGATACGTCGGCTCAGGGCAACCTTCTCGCCGATGTTGGTACAGGCAGGGCTGGTCAAGACAAGCTTAGCAGCATCGTTCTTGATAGCGGCAACCTTGGCACCGGTAGAGGTGGAACCAATGTTGACCATGATGACTTCGTTCTTGGCGAGCTTGGCAACCTTGGCCTGCTTTCCATCGGCAGTCCTGACACCGAGAAGACGACGGAGGAGGTAGAAGTTGACCTCGATCTCGCTGTAGATCTCGGGCAGACGGCCCTTGAGACCCAGGACGAAACCAACAAGACGATCGGCTCGGCAAAGCGTAGGGTCGATTCGGGTACCGACACCAATGAGACCACCAGGAACAGCGTACTTGAGGTCGTTGGCCTCGGAGTTGAGCGAAACGACTCGGCTGAAGATGGGAGTGCACTTGAGGGCGCCGCTTTCGTCTCGGGCAACGATACCAGGTCGGATCTCAATCTCATCACCCAACTTGACGACACCATGGAGGATAGAGCCACCAGCAACACCACCCTTGAGCTCATCGATCTCGGAACCGGGCTTGTTGACATCGAATGATCGAATGACAATCATATGAGGGTCAATGCTGAAGTCTCTAGGAGGGACAGGGATGGTGTTGACGATGGCCTCGTTGACGGCATCGATGTTGAACTTGAGCTGGGCAGAAATGGGAATAACTGGGGACTTGCCAGCAACGGTTCCTCGGATGAACTTGAGGATGGACTGGTAGTGCTGCTGAGCAGCCTCTTCCCGCATAAGATCGACCTTGTTTTGGAGAATGATGATCTTGTCGAGCTTCATGATCTCAATGGCAGCCAAATGCTCGGAGGTCTGAGGCTGGGGGCAAGATTCGTTACCGGCGATAAGGAGAAGGGCAGCGTCCATGACAGCAGCTCCTGACAACATAGTGCTCATGAGAATATCGTGACCAGGGCAATCGACAAATCTGATACTATCAGCAATCACCTCCTACGGGAGGTTTCGGTTTTCAACTTACGAAACGTGTCTCAATAGTCTGTAGGTACCGCCACATCCATCTCGCTCACAGGGAGGGTCGACCTCCTTCTCACTCTTGTAACTTCGGTAGCAGCCAGGTCGAGGGCATGCCTGGTTATCACACTTGTAGATCTTGGCGTTGGCGTAACCCAACTTAATGGTAATGTTTCGAATCAGCTCGTTCTTGAATCGAACGGTCTGAACACCAGAGATAGCCTTGACGACGGTGGACTTTCCGTGAGCGACGTGACCAATGGTACCAATGTTGATAGTCGCTTGTCGAGCGATAATCTCGGGTGTCAAAGGAGTCAAGCTGGCGACATCGAGGTCTTTGGGGTCGGTTTGGGGGGGCAGCGGAGGTCTTTGAGCGGCGGGCTCGGCGATAGCTGGGTTGGAGTTCTTGAGAGCTGACTTGAGAGGGATCTCGTCAGCAGCCTCGTTGTGGCCGACAGACTCTCCGTCAGACTCGGACTCGATGTCGTCGATTCTGGGGTCGCCGTTGGCAGACATGATGAAGGCGGGGCAATTAAGGCGGTATTTCAGATGTGGTTTTTCGGTCGTGAAGCAACGGAAGGGCGGTTTCGAGTCGAGAAATCGGTCGTCTGGATCGGGGAAAAATTACAATCCAGAAATCAAGGATTTCGCGAGTCGTTCTCGAAGTTGAGGTCGTCAAGGGCCAAGATTTTACGTATTTCGCCTTGATGATGGCAAAATTCCTCGTGTGCAGTCTGTCGAAATGGGCTATGACTCTTACGCTAAGCCTATCGCGGACCGATAAGCTGATAAGCACCGAATGCCCCTCCTTCGGATGAGCTTCGGCTTTTATTTGAGACTCTGTACCGTCTGATCAAATGTGAGCGAGCTCCGTGATGTTGAAAGCCGAGTGCTGACTTGAGGGTAACTTGGATATGAGATAAGCAAGCTTATGCATTGCAACGGTCTCGATGGAAGAGAATGAATCCGTCACTATACCAATCCATCCTCAAGTGCAGGAAGTCTGGCCTTCTACGGGGTAAGCCCAGATCATTTCCATATGCGATATGTTCTATTCACAAAAAAAAAAGAGCTACTCCAGGCTTTAGAAATCATGATGCCTGCCTCTGTATGTAGCTTATGGAATGTACGCATTGATGAGGCACTGTTAAGAACCCTGCTGGTGTCGTTCAAGATTGTCATCTTCTCTAATTGAGTACTGGTGGACCAACTTCGGCTCTGAAGCATTCATGTAGTAACGGCCTAGCCACGTCTGATGATAACGAAGTTGTTTGCAATCAATTGTTCGGTATTTGTTCTAGTCAATATTTATGGGCTTCCTTATTGATTGTGCATCATCCACGTGCTGGAGAAATAAGGCACAGAGCTTTTGCGTTAGTGATAAGCCTCGCCGCTTGCTGGCAGAATGCCAAGAAGAGGGGATAATATCCAGCATACATACCTACCTTACCTGACCAACCTGAAAATCAACCAATTTTTCCGAAAATAAGAATCGCCAACTATCTCGATGCGGTACCAGAGTTGGAATCAAGACGTTGATCAACCTTGCATTTGATACTATCTTTATCAATTCTTGTATTCCAGAAACCACACTATGGATACTTCGGAATACGCGTCATGTACGATTCTTACCATGCTGCGTTAATGGTGTCTCACTGTTACACTACAGTATATGAGTAACCATGACTGCGTCTTGGAGAATATCCCGCTCACCTCGTGTGCAACCAGTACCTGGTTGACCAATGCGTTAGAGTTGTAAAGTCACTCAGTCATTCTTCTGCCAAGGCTACCAGGGCCCCTGTACAGTATACTGAAGCGTCCTCTGTGAGTGTGAAGCTCCGAGTCAATGGCAAATCTTAATTCAACATTCTTGGTGGGCCGAGCCGCAGACTGATCTCTTCACGTCGAAACAAAAGTCGTTTGTTGCCGCCGGAGCCTGCATGTGGCTGGGAATACACCCCAGCTCATCACAGCTTATGACAAGCTGATTGGACACATTCAAGTGAAGACCAGAAGCGCTTGCAGAAACATAGCCTATCAAAGCGGCAGATCAACGGCCAGGGTCCAAAGAGCGGCAGTACAATCCAGCCAATGGGATAACAAGGACGCCCTCTCTCCACGATCCACGCTTCAACTCCCAGCAGGCTTAACCGCCGGGCGACTTTTGCTACCCAGTGATATCGCTCAATATGAGAAACGGACATGATGGACCTGTCAGGGTAACATGCAGAAATTGTCCCGGATGATTCCAGCCGGACATGGTCCCTTTTGGCTCACGAGTGCCACGAGAGCACTGAATACTACTGCACCCTGTCCGCGGCATACTCTACTCTACAGTAACACTTCACATAACACCGCAGCCCTCCCAAATTCCTCTGTGAACCCCCTCTCTGTTGCAACTCAACTTGTCTATTCGTGATCACCTCTCTGAGTTTCAAAGATCTTCTAGCTACCTATCTCTGGTGTCACAGTCTCCAATACGGCGACACAAAGTTATCTGTTCATCCGCCTAGGTTGTGATCAAACCAAACCAGGCCAGCGGAGCTTGACCTACCATCCCATCAACCACTTGGGCGTCTAATTCCAAGGCGAGTCACTCAACGGGCGGTTGGCATCTGCCTATCACAGGTGTTTCTGTACATCCATCCGCCCATCTTTCTGGTAAGGCCATCTTGTGTTTCTATTTGCGGCACGCCCCTCACTCCAATGTCTTATCCTGTCCTTGGTGTCTTTTGATCTTGTCGAATGAGAGTTCTTGATCCTTCTGTTGCCGCCATCCTCAAAACTCGTTGCTTCCCACTCGAGTCCGTCTGGCCGGACCTCTCTCCCAATCTTTCGATAGCTGGTCTCTGTTATTCTGCAATTTCTCTTATTCTATTACGGGTGTGAGCTTGGACTGCGTCGAAGCTCTTATACCTGCTTCATCAACATCTTTGAGTTCTACTTCCCATTTAGCTGTTGATATTTTTGTTCACTTTCACATTTACTCGTTCTAAGAATGGCTGGTCCAGGTCCGTCTCCAAGGGAGCAAGCTTGTCATGGTAGAAAGGACTGTTTACTGACTGACTATCTATAGAAGATAAGAGAAGGCCTGCCGCGCTCAACCTCGCTGCAGCTCGACCTGGAACCTCCGAATCATCATCCTCAGACGGCTCATTGAAGCCTCGAACTCCTCGATTCGCCGAAGCAACTTCAGTTCACTCACCCGTTGAGGCTCGATCACCATTTGCCGACCCCGACAAGTCTCACGTTGTTCAACCTCAGCCTGCTGACGTTGGCTTCGGCTATATCGCCCAGCGAGAATCAATTCCCGTCCCAATGACTCCCAAAACACCACTGAAGAGCGCCATGAAGGTGCCAGGAACACCTGCTCATCTCAGAAATCCTTTGAGCCCAACCTTTCGAGAAGAGGATATTCTTGAGAAGCAGGAACTGTCTACCGAAAAGGAGCAGGCTCGCGATGTGGTATGTATACCCGGTTCATGGGCCCTATTATGTGATCATCTCAACTTACACATCGCCAGAAAATCAAAGCCCGTGTTCGCCTGGCCAAATTCGCTCTCAGAGGTGTCAGCTTCAGTTGCTCTCTTATCATTCTTGCAATGCTTTCAGCCTCTTTTTCCATCTTCAACGCTACTCGAGCCCTCCCAAGTCAGAGCAAGATGCCCCCGTGGGCCAAGAACACTAACCCATGGCAACAGAAGCTTGTTCTTGCCATGGCTTGTATTTCTCTTATTGCTAGTGTTTTTGTCTTCATTGCCTACTGCCGAGGCGGCCACCGACGTGCCGAGAAAGTAGGAGCCTACTACACCATATTCGCCATTAGTTGGGTAAGTCGAACATCTGGACACCTAATTCATGAGTAGGACTGACTTGATATAGTTTATCTTCGCCCTCATCCTTTGGGTCATCACTGCTGCTCTCTTCCAAAGCTCAAGGAACAACGGCGACAACAAGGACATGTGGGGTTGGTCGTGTGTGAACAACCATCGAGCCGACCTCTTCAGCGACAAAGTTTCCTATTCACTCGTTTGCCGTCTGCAAAACTGGGCCATGATTTGCATGATCATCGAAATCGTTGTTGGAGTCCTGGCCATTCTCCTCTACAGCGTCGTGTTCTACCGCTACTACACCAAGCAACGACTTTTCAAGTCCATGGACATGCGAGACCGCGCCCGCTCTGATCTTTACCTTGCTCAGCTTCGCAGCCAGTCTGCTCCCAACACTCCTGGCTTTGGACCCAAGTCTCCCGCCCTCAGCGCTTACGCCATGTCACCCCGTCACCCTCCCGCTGCCTACCGAAACTTGTCCGACATCAGCGAGAACCCTAACCCCTTCACGCCTGGTACACAGTTCGCCGAGCCCAAGTCCCAGTTCGTTCCTCAGGACACTGGCTTCAAACTTCAGGCTCCCCCTATCAAGGCTCCTTCTGCTACCCCGAAGCTGAACCAGTCAGCTTTCACGCCTACTGAGACTTCAGCCCCATCGCTTCCTACCGTTCACGTTTCCGACCACGGTGCTGTGGACTCTCAAGAGCCCACATATGAGGCTGTTCCCATTCCCGGTGCTTATACTGGACAATTCATCAGGAGCCCGCCACCCGCGCAGACATCTTTTGGCCAAAGCCACTACTAGAAGGTGTTGATGTTAAAAAGGGCGCAGCTTGTGTTTGAATTGGTTATGCGGGTTTATCTTCTTGGTGGCTACTTAAGTCATATTTATCACGGGGCGGCGATACCACATATGGCGTTATAAGGACGGGTCCAAGAATTGACTCGACTGCATTTTTATCTTTGATTTCATTTGTTCTCAATCTCCTCACAGATATCAGGAGTAGTATATAGTGTAGCGTAATTTGGAAATGATTGTACAGTTAGCAATGTGCAGAGGATGATGAAGAGATGGGTCAACGAGCTATATACAGCACTTTCATTTATACGAGAGCCTTGATGGACTATCTCTATATGACTTCTCATTCAATTGTGACATTGAACTCTTTTTCTCTTCCTCTTTTCACTTCAAACCCAAGGCTAAACTTCTCTAATGATGTAACTTATAAGCAATTATAACCGCCCCAGTGGAGTCGAGTCTCAATAAGTGAGATGTACAAATTGCATTAGCTACTGGATTCTAATGATAATGAACACGTATTAACAGCTGAGAAGCTGTACGCAAGGTGGACGTTTCCTTCTTCAACTTTCAGCCAACCTGACAGACATCGGTGTCTATCGTTTTACTTTGCCGTGGATGAGAAGAGCCCCAACATTCACTCTACTACATAGTAAGAATAGACCGTCGTAGGTGTATGCAGTTACATCGGTTTGATACTGCGGGATGAGATTTTACAGAAGCAGTGGCAGGATAAATGATAACGGGATACCCCTTACCCATCTCTGATGTATCTCCTTGAGGCCCCGGCTGTACACATCCCGTACCTCTAACTGCCTAGCTAATTAGAAGCCTAATAGATGAAAACAGATACTAGATTCCTCAAGATTTTGCTAAGTCCAAGATTTATGATTACATAATGATAGAGGCGCGGGATGGACACAGCCGGGGGCTCAAGGAGATAGATAACCCATTGAGTCAGCATAACAAAATCATTTCTTTACAAAGTGAGAGTTTCGAACGATCACGTTCACGTAATTGCGAAGATAAAAAGTGTTTTGAAAGATAAAAAAGAAAGCATTCATCATGATAACGACACCCTAAATAACAGAGACAAAAAGCAGGTCGAAAGAACCATTGCATTACTTTTTGGTAGCCCCCTATGCACCTCCCAAAGGTATTAAGGCGCAGAGGAATACCCCGAAGCCTTTTCTCATGTGGCCAAGTCAGATTGAGACCTCTTCTCCACATGTCGCCTTCCGGACTGGCGGCAGCGCAGCATGGTATGAAAGGCGTGCCGCCCTTCCAGGCGATACTCTAGAAACGAGATCTATCAACAACTGCCGCAAGAAATTTCTCCGTATAACCCTCCCAAAGATGCCAGGCTGCCCTGTGTCGTCTGGTCGTAAAAGCTGGCGATGCAGCCAAAGAAACGGATTTTGGACGATCCGTGTTGCTTTTTTCACTATTTTTTTCTGGTTTGAGCTTAGATGAGGTCGGCAACGTTCATAGGCATCTCCTCGATCTGTGTAGAGTAGAACTGCTCGATCTCGCGCATCATTCTCACCTAGGAAGAGAGTTAGCACAGTTGTCTGACTTAGAATATGAGTGTAACTTACGTCGTCAGCGGTAACGAAGTTGATGGCGACACCCTTTCGGCCGAAACGACCACCACGACCAATTCGGTGGATGTAGTTCTCACGGTTGGCGGGGAGATCGTAGTTGATGACCAGGGAGACCTGCTGGACATCGATACCACGGGCCAAAAGGTCAGTGGCGATCAGGACACGAGAAGAACCGGATCGGAACTCCTTCATAATCAGGTCACGCTGAGCCTGGTCCATGTCACCGTGCATGGCGGAGACAGTGAAGTCACGGGCAGTGAGCTTGTCGGTGAGCCAGTCAACCTTTCTGCGGGTGTTGCAGAAGATGACGGCCTGGGTGATGGTGACGGTCTCGTACAAGTCGGAAAGAGTGTCGAGCTTCCACTCCTCCTTCTCAACGGCAATGTAGAACTGCTTAATACCCTCAAGGGTAAGCTCGTCCTTCTTGACCAGAATGCGGACGGGGTCACGCATGAACTTGGTGGTGACCTCAAGAACGTCCTGGGGCATGGTGGCGGAGAGGAGGACGACCTGGGTGGACTGAGGAAGGAGCTGGAAGATGTCGTAGATCTGCTCGGTGAAACCGCGCTAAAAGGAAAGTTAGCGTCATGAATAGTAAAGTCAAGAACAAAGTCTTCTTACAGAAAGCATCTCATCGGCCTCGTCGAGGACGAACATCTTCATGCTGTCGGTCTTGAGGAAACGGCGCTGCATCATGTCGTGGACACGGCCGGGGGTACCGACGACAACGTGGGGACCGTCCTGGAGGGCCTTCATGTCCTCACGGACGCTGGTACCACCAATGCAGGCGTGGCACTCAATGTTCATGAAGTCGCCAATAGCGACGACAACCTTCTGAATCTGCTGAGCAAGCTCACGGGTGGGGGCGAGGATGAGAGCCTGGCACTGCTTGACGCTGGTGTCGATCTTCTGGAGGACAGAGATGGAGAAGGTAGCGGTCTTTCCAGTACCGGACTGGGCCTGAGCAATGACATCGTGGCCCTTGATGACGGGCATGATAGCACGCTGCTGGATAGCAGAGGGGCGCTCGAAACCGTAGGCGTAAACTAAGCGATATTGTGAGCGACTTGTGGGATATATAGGGTACGGTGCGCAAGACACTTACCACCTCGGAGTAGCTCAGACTTGAGGCTCATGTCATCGAAAGAGTCGATCGTCTCATCGTAGTTGGACTCGATTTGTGCTGGTTTTGATTAGCATGATTGTTGACAGCTTGTAGTGCAGCTGGTTTGTGAGATTTGTTGATATCTTTCACCAAGCACCCGACGACACTCATTCTTATATTGAGTCGTGCGGGCAGAAGGGTAAAATAGACCAAGGCGTCACAAACCAGAAGCAGAGCAAGAATGCTAAACTCACTCTCAGGGACATCCTCAAGACCCTTGTCAGCCATGATTGCGGTTGAGGCTTTTGAAAGTCTAGATCAAGCACAGCTCGACCTAGAAATGATAAATCGCGGGGTGACGGAAGCGAAGAAAATGGGCAGAACTTCTACTCGAGAAGACTGCGCCTGGTGATCGTTGGTTTGAAAAGAAAGCTGGTATCAACTAGATTCGAGATTCTCAAATAAAGAGAATCAACAAAAATCTAGGATGGAGTTTGCTATTTGTGTTGTTCCTGTTGGATGGAGTATGAAGGAGAAGAGGAAAAAAAGTCGAGTGAGGGGCGGTCCTGGAGGCAGTATTTTTTTTCATCGCTGCCCACCCGCTTACCTCAAGTTGGGCACTGGCCAATCAGACAAGGTTTTAGCGGGGCAGCAATCGGATTAGGGTACATTTGGCCGACCTGTGGTGCTTCTTGATTTGCCTTTTGGCTCCAGTTGGCTTCCAAGTTTGAAGTCACAGGGCATTTACTCGCTCACAGTTTTTTTTCTGCCGCTGAGAAAGTTTTTTTTTTTTTGTCCCGGGTTTCCTACGTTTCTTCCCTCCACAGGCAACCATCCCACTTTGCCCCGCCATGAAGAAAAAAAATGTGCCCCTCCATCCACTCACGGATCACCACCCGCCACCCACGACACTGGTGTTTTAGTGACTGACTCTGATTATGACTCTTGTTGTCGACATGATGTTACTTTCTACGTGAGAACTTATTGTTCTCTAGCCTTGTTGATTCTATATTCCTACCAATGCTATGATACATATGACAGACTCAGTACTGATCTAAGTCATTCAGAAATAACGACAAACAGTAAGAGAAACTATATACAAACATGTAAAACTCTGAGCACTCATACAAGCACCGCTCTATGCAACATAGAGGTTGAATACCAATTTCAGAAAGTAGATAACCATTAGGGACATGTCTACGCAGTCTTCCCTTAAGAAAAGAATTATTCTGCGGTGTAACTCTAGTCTCATCTTTGTCCTGTTACCGAACCCATTCCTCAGCCGATTTTTCTTCCGCCCTACGCACTAAAAACTCTACTTACAACACTTGAAAGTGCATATCTATCTGACTGATCCATCTCAATATCTACTGTGAGGCTGTACTTGGCTTGCATCGTACCATTCCTACGATACAATACAGCTCATTTCTCCACATCCAGCCTTGTTTTTGCCTATTCTGTCTTCCTGTTCTTTTTTAAAATCTTCTCTTTCTCACTTCATATACAGTGGCCCTAGCTTCAATCACCAAAAATGCCCTCGGCCATTGCTGATAATAGCACTCGCCAACACAGTTCGCTGTGTGGTAGGACGAATGACATGTCTGAGTCAACACTTCACAGTGACTCAATCCCTTCACATCCTCTAGGACTCAAGCCTCTAGGCAACCAGTACCTCTTTACAGGCCGTAATGCCAGGCGGTCAATCGGAGCATGGAGACTTCTCCCAGACGAAGTCGTCTCCCTTGTCCTTGAGCAGTTTGATGCCGAAACTCTGTTGAAGCTTAGCCATACTTGCAAGTTTTTCTATGCTTTTTGCCACTCCGATGAATTTTGGAAGCCAATATTCTTGCAGTAAGTTCACTTGACTCATGAAGTCAGATATGTATATCCTGAGGTGTCAATGAAACAGTAGCTAAACTAAATCAAGGTCACCACCAAAGGACAGCAAGGATATTCGATGGCGAGGTACATGGAGGTCGACCGTCCTAGGTTTCCCAAATGACTATCAACCCAAGATTGACTGCAGCAACGTCTTCTCAGATGTCCTCCATCGGCCATTCGCCTGCAGTCATGTCTTTCTTTCTCAGTTCACCTCAAATATTCCCAAGGCAAACCAAATCCGCCGCCTTGAGAATATGACCTACGACCAATATGCTGAAAAATGGACTGAGCAGCCATTTATTCTTACCAAATGTATCCAGGAATGGCCAGTCTTTAACGAATGGACCATCGACACCTTACTGGAGAAGTACGCCCAGGTCGACTTTCGCGCCGAAGCTGTGGACTGGCCGTACGAAACTTACTATAGTTACATGAAGAACAACAAGGATGAAAGCCCTCTGTATTTGTTTGATCGTAAGTTTGTGGAGAAGATGGGCATCACACTGGCCGAGAAGGGGAATTTAGCATATTGGAAGCCTGAGTGCTTTGGGCCTGACCTGTTCGAGGTGCTTGGGGATGAACGACCCGCCCATCGTTGGCTAATTGTTGGTCCCGAGCGAAGTGGTTCAACCTTCCATAAGGACCCCAATGCAACAAGTGCATGGAATGCTGTGATTCAAGGAAGCAAGTATTGGATCATGTTCCCTCCTGCAACACAGGTGCCCGGAGTTTACGTCTCCGACGACAGCAGCGAGGTGACCAGTCCCCTCAGTATTGCTGAATGGCTCCTCACTTTCCATGAAGAGGCACGGCAACTTCCCGACTGCATTGAAGGCATATGCGAGGCGGGTGAGATTTTGCACGTTCCAAGCGGATGGTGGCATCTAGTGGTCAACCTCGAAAGCGGCATCGCTCTCACACAAAACTTTGTGCCACAAAGCTTGAACCTGCTGTCAGAGGTCGTCTCCTTTCTACGGGATAAGGCTGATCAAGTCAGTGGTTTCGATGACAAGGTCAAGGACCCATATGGACTCTTTATGGAGAGGATGCAAAATAGCTATCCGGAAGTCTTCGAGAAGGCGGTGGCTCTTGCGGATAAGAAGAGCGGAAAGAAGCGCAAATGGGATGCTGCTGTTGGCGGCGCAGACGATGAGCAGCAGGGCGGAGGCGGTTTCAGCTTCGGTTTTGGAGGCGACGACCTCGATGAGATACCCTAGACAAGAGATGCCCCTTTTCCGGCTTCATTGCTTGGGTTACGGGGCTACCAGCCAGTAGATAATTTGTGCTTTTAGCGATATATAGATGAAGAGGCGAAATTGAAGAGAACATGCATCGGGATGGTTAGGTGCAACCACGGTGATCCAACTACCACTATTCATCCCCATCGACTTGCCAAGACTAATAGACATGGAGCTTGATTTGAGACGTGTCAATCAGTCGAGTTTTAACAGACCATTCTTGATTGACATTGAACAATCGGACGAAGAAGCACCGAGTGCCATCTGGTAGCTGTCATGAGTTCCCACTCTTTAGATAGCATACACCGTGGAGCACATAGTCGGCAGATATCGTTGCTCGCTAAGAAGAGTGAAGGTGAAGTGTGAAAAGTTCTCGACAAACCATCAGCACCAGAAACGATGGTGTTGAGTGTGCTGATTGCATTCGACATGGGGGTACATCCAATCAAAGCTCACTGAAGAAGGCAATCTAGGATTGGACTGTTAATTGCTTCGAAAACTGGCGACTAAATTTAGGTTTCTCTGCATAAACAAGGCATTAGATTAGATTCATACATACGATACATAAAAAATGTGTCACCATATTCGATGACGCTACTACATACGCCCAAGAGCTGAATCCCTTTTGCCTTTGTTGATGCGATTGGGCTCTATTCAGCCAAGTCATTCGACTAGGGTTTTTGTGATACTCTTTGCTTTTCATCCCAAAGACCCTCATCCACTCCTAACAATGGATGTTATTTTGTGGATATTCACTCAAACTGCTTTGATTGTAATAAGCAAGTCTTACGTACGCCAGTTGAGGGTTCTTTTTTGCTTGTCGGTGAATCACATCCATGTCACCTGGTTGTCATATACGCATATAAGGCTGGGTGGGCTTACTTGGCTGAACTACAGTAGTTCCCGCGCCACTTTGATGAATGAAAACATGCTATCTAGACAGGAAGCTGGGTATGTTGAAGGTGACACCCACGTTGGAACGAATGTTAGCATCCGTACAGAGTACATAGTCCCTTAGAGACAGGGAGACGTTTGTGTCCAAAGTCAATGTTAGAATGTCACCGGGCCTTACTTTCAACCCTCTTTCAGCCCATAGACACTGATACAAAGTAAATAGATTATGCATGAAAGACCTGACAATCGCTATGTATGTACCAGCAAAGCTATCCGCTCCGTAGGTAGTCTCTGAATTTATGTAATTACCTATGTATCTAAAAACAAAAACCAGACCATCTCTTGTTGTAACTCCGAAACACGTTTTGATTCAGTCCGCCCCTAATTAACGGATCAAGCTCAGCTAAGTTACCTGTCATCAGGACGCCTACGCCCCTAGACCTTCCCTGGACCAACCACTGCAGCTGATTCACAACCTTCTAGAGCTTAGCACATCCTCTCCCTGAACGAGCTGGAAGTCTCCCCGGGGCCCGTGTTGGTTGTTCCCCACTCCGCTTCCCGTCCGGGCCCTCCACCTTTCCATTAATGGACCTGGGACTGCATCATCTCCCATCCACCTCCTCCTCCTTTTCACCGTCCGTTGTACTGTAATCTTTTTTGCTTGAATGCGCTTGCGCTTCACTTCTCTTTGCTTTCACTTTTGTTACCTCGACTCTGTCATTCTTGTTTTCCCATTCTTCTTCTCCTTGGTTTCGCTTCTGTTGTCATATCTTTTAATCTGTAAGTACAAAGACTCCTTTGTCCGGGCTCTTTGTCCCATCCCCGTCTCTTCCTCCACTCTACCTATTACTACACCTACCTATCTGTCCCTTCTCCAGCTCCTCCACCTTACTTGTTATCACGTACCCGATTTGGGCTAACAGAAGACGATACAGCCTCTCGCCTTCTTGTTCTTCTTTTGCCAACATACAACTATACTCTCTCGAACCCCCAAACGAACAACGTTGCTCCTCGCATCAGATCCACACGAGCTTAGACCCCTGTTGCGCTATTGCGAGCCTCGTCTTCCTCCGCCTTAAGCTATCCCTAGCTTCACCTTCTCCGGCTCGAAACCTAGTACGATAACTCTGTAATCATGGTTTCCGACGAGCACTTCGAGATGTGCTTGCCTGTTTTGCAGGATGCCACATTAGAAGACGAGGATAAGACGGACAGGCTTGAGGAGCTCTTCCGCAAGGAGACGAATCTCACAGGCACTTCCCTCGACAATGCAATATTGGACGCCCTCTGGCGCTATCGTGACGGCGGAGGCTCATCAGCCTCGCCGCCTCCAATAAGGCCGGCAATTCTACGACGTCCCTCTCCAGCCTCCTGGCGCGGTTCGCCAACGCCTATGTCGGGTTCCCCGAGGCTCGCCGTGAGCCCCCTCGCTCCACCAGGCTTTGTTCCATCGACCTTCGGCAGAACCATATCCTCGACAGTATCGCCCTTCTCTTCGCCTCGCGCTTCGCCTCGCATGGCTCTTGCGACACCCGTTATTCCTCATAGTCCAAACTTGAATGCCTACGAATTTGCCAGTGATCCAACTCCGGCTGCCGAAATCCTAGGAGAATACCAGACCGAAAATGTCGAGTGGCTCGTTAGTGATGATGCTGTCAGCGTAACCTCATCTGTCAGCACCCCAAGCGCCTTAAATGCTGCCGCCCCGGAATTCTCGTCCATGACTGCTCAGTCAGCTGATATGTCGCCATACGACATGCTGCGTTCCATCCTCGGACAAACCAAGACTGACGATGAGATCGAGGCCGCTCTGGCACAGAACGGTTACGATCTCAGTGCAACCATTGTCTCCTTCATGGAGAGCCAGGCCATCGACAATCAACCCGGCGGCGTTTCTTTGGAGGAGCCCAAGAATGTCTTGATAGGAAAGTCGGTGGATCGTCCCTCTACACCCCTTGGTCAGCAGAAGTCTGGGGTCATCTGCAAGTTCTACATGTCAACTGGTCAATGCTTGCGGGCCGACTGCAGATTTAGCCACGACCTCAGCAATCACCTGTGCAAGTAAGTTACTATACGCTATTTCTATTTTAAAGACGAGACTAACAAGTTATCCAAGATACTGGGTAATGGGGAATTGCTTGGCCGGAGAGACATGCATCTTTTCGCACGACCCTACCAAACTCATGAACAAGCTCGCACTTGATGGCGCCAGTACGCCACCATCGAAGCAGGGAGGTCTACAGCTAGGGGATCTTAACTCGTTCCCCTCACTCCGACCTGGCACCCCTGATCATCTGAGTGGTTTTGCTGGAAGCAACAGCTTCCCCGGTGTAGGCATAACACCACCGCCAGGCTTGAAACATCTCCAAGGAAGTTCCAGTCCTCGTGCTCGATCTCGTCCTGGTAGTCGTCATCAGAGTAGAGAACCTGATATTTCGGCGCCTGCTTTGGATGACAACGATGCATTCCCTTCACTTGGCTCCGCTTCCATGAAACTGGGTAAGAAGCATCATGGCAAGCGCGGTGGCCACGGCCACGGCCATAAGGAGAACATGGCCCCCAATTCGCTAGCCGATATCGTCAAGATGTCACCCTCTCCCAGTCCTGCTCGTCCTGACCTCAAGAAACTGGGACGCAACGGGAGCTCAATAGCTACACGAAATGGAGAGAACAGTCCTGCTGCTCAAGCGATCCCTAGCCCCAAGCACATTCCTTGGTTGGAGACTGGTGAGCGTGCCAACAAGGCATATCTGAAGGCTCGCCAAGAAGCTCTCAAGCATGGCGGCCTTCGTAACAAGTTTCTGCAAAGGTATATTTTCTTGATGTGTGATACTATTATGATATGGGAGCTGACATACAATTCTAGTGCTGCGCAGGCATGGAATCGAAACGATGCTAGGGCTGCCAAAGCTCTCAGTCTTCGAGGACAAAGCGAGAACGATCTTATGCGCAAAGCCCACCGCGAAGCTGCAAGGGAGTTGTATGAGGAACGTAACCAGGGTGGTTCCAACGGCCTTGAGCTATACGTCGACCTTCACGGTCTTCACCCTGAGGAGGCTGTCGAGTATCTCGAAAAGGTCCTGATGGAGAACGGCCGAGAATCGCAACCCATTTATGCCATCACAGGTTCTGGGCACCATAGTAAGAACGGCAAGGACAAAGTTGGCAGAGCGGTCCGTAACTTCCTCAACGAGTGGAGGTATGCGTATCGTGAGTTTTCGGTCCCTGGAGACCGCAACAATATGGGAGGTATCCTCGGAATCGACGCCCGCAGCTGGGACAAGACTCTCGCAAGGGATGGAGAAGGCGATGATGATAAGGAAGAGGTGGACATTCTAAGTCAAGGTGTCGAAATCGGCGACGGCAAGGTCAGGCTCTTGGTGCGTGATCCGCCCAAGGGTCCTAGCGGTCGTCGATGACGATGCGAGACTAAAATAGAAGAAAGAAGTAAAATAAGACTCCGTTCTATAATAAGCTGCATAATTTCATGTGAACATTTTTGAGTCGGAACGCTTGTGGTATCACAAAGTACGGCGAGTCTGACCACGGGCATAATGCTCACCGCTAGGCTTGATAACTCTGAAGAGGTGAATTAAAGTTGGCCTTTTATTTTTAGTGACAATCGCTTCATCTCAGCTAAATTGATTGCGCGAACTCATCGAAGACCGGACAATATTCGTTACTATAAGGATATCAAAGTTGAGAGGTCGGTAATGCACTCTCTCTGTACTAAACAGAACGGGCATAGTGACATGCTTAGTGGGGCCGCTCCCGCATGGGATTGCTGACACTAGCAACGTCATGTAACCTCGAGTGCGACTCCAAAGACGACAGGTACATCTTTAAACGACCCTCATAGTCAAAGAATCTCTCGTGGTTTCATCGAATGCGATAAAAATCATTACCAAAGCCATATCCTGAGCTTCAGGATCCGATCAACGTTACGACACCCACCATACACCGTCCTTGCGCCCCTCAATCGGAGCGCTATAGCCTCATTTCCATCCGCGCGTTCCGAGTCTCACGTACACCAGAGCCAGAATCCAGACATGGCCGCATAGTTTATACCATCACAACATAACGTAACTATCGACGAAACCCTCATTCTTATAGCGAAAATGCCTGCGGATTACAACTCGGCCGCGCAGGCCCTTGCTCTCTCTCCAAACGGCAGCTCCTCTCCCTCGCCGACCCGGCCTCCCTGGTCTGCCACATCCTCCAGCCGCCGTCTATCGAATCCGCTCATCGGTCGTCGTCGCGCAAGCAGTAGCTATGCTGGCGGCGGGAAAGCTAGCTTTGTGCGTCGCATTTGGGGCTCGGTCAATTTGCTTGGCGAGCAAGTTCTGAAGGTGTATTTGCGCTTGTCGCCCCTCCAGAGAGTCCTTGCTCTTGCAGGTGTCGTAGCTGTGGGAATACTCGGCATTCTGGCGATAATATACTCGCATGTCTTCTTCAAGTGGCTCGAGCCAAAGGCTGAAGCATGGCGTGCCCTCCCGGGCGGTTGGATTTTAGCCTTCCTTCTCGTCTTTGTCACTTCTTTCCCGCCTATTGTTGGGTACTCGACTGCCAGCACCATTGCAGGCTTCGTGTATGGATTTCCCCTGGGCTGGCCCATTGTGGCATCGGGATGCACGGCTGGCGCTCTTTGTGCGTTCCTTGCTAGCAGGACTGTTTTGAGCGGCTATGTTGATCGCATGGTTGGTCAGGATCACCGTTTTGTTGCTTTGGGCCAAGTCTTGCGCCAGGAGGGACTTTGGTATCTTACCGGTATTCGTTTCTGTCCACTGCCATTCAGTCTGAGCAATGGTTTTCTCGCTACGATCCCTAGCATCACGCCGCTAGCGTTTACTATTTCTACAGCTCTGTCAAGGTACGTACATTTAGCGGAATTATGGTCCTTCATATTAACCAGTCTATAGCCCCAAGTTGCTCGTTCACGTCTTTATTGGCAGCCGTCTCGCTCTCCTCGCCGAGAAAGGCGATAAGATGTCTGCCGGCAGCAAAGCTATCAACTACCTGAGCATGATACTTGGTGGCGCCGTTGGTCTTATTGTAGGCCTTGTTATTTACAGGCGCACTATGGCCAGAGCTGAAGAGCTTGCTCGACAAGAAGGTCTAGACCCTGCCGGCGCATCTGCGGAAGAAGGTGAGGCTGGCTACGCTGATTCTGACAACTCGCCTCTCATGGACCCTGAAGATGCAGCTGTTCTTATGTCGGATGACGACATCTCGCTGTGGGAGAGAGATGATACAGAGGGCAGGTATCATGACGAAGATGATGAAGATGAAGGTACAAATAAGAGAGGGAACCAAAGGGCTTAAGATGGTATATACTTGGGAAGGGACTTTAAGCAGATCCATCAATGATGAGAAACATTGGGATACAGTTAGTTATCATGCGTTAGACGGCGTTCTGGATTTCAATACACGGATTCAAATCAATGATACAGTTGATGATGATAGTATAAAGCAATTGTTCGTGCTATAAGAGCCAAATTTGGATATCATGTCGCTATACTAGAATCAAAGTTTGCAATCAATCGTTACTTGCAACTCTTATGGCTGCTCAATACCACTCAAATTCAGGGGTGTCTACATTTGAGAACACCCATAACCCCATCGCTAAGTCCCAGTAAATCAAATACACCAACTCCGTCGCTTATGCTTGTAACAATGCGAAAATTGAAAATAGAAATAGTACTAAGGTCATTGATAGAATCACTGATTCCCTCTGTATTGATTCATAAATTGTATGGCCTGTTCCATTGGATATCCAATGAAGACAGGTCCCGTGAAAATCATCTGGGGTCCGTTGTTGACCCCTTTTGTCATATCGGGGTTGATAAAAGCAGGTTGGGGTGGTGCCGCAT